>JAHWFP010210283.1:0-26102 GCA_023313725.1 Lithobius niger
GCTACTAATTGTTGATGGTTGAATGGAAATCTGCACGCTTTGGTTGAATGGAAATCAGCACGCTTTTAATTTATATGATTGAAGTCCTCATTCCAGCGAAACTATAAAAAAATAATATCTCCGTTCGTATTCAATATTTTTCGACCAAACTTGGCCAAATAGTACATAAATGGGCAGTGGCAAAAGTAAGACGCCACACAAAAAAAACTACAAAATAAGTGATATCTAAAACAAAACCCATAAGGGTGAAAGAACCCGCCAAGTTTCAGCCAATCAAAGTATTGATATCAGAGCCAAAAAGGCTGCCACCAAGTTACTACATTAGTTGCCAAGCTAATCCCACCGACTATTAGCCTACCTCATACGTTAAATTGAGAACTAGACCAGGTTTTGATTTAACCTTTGATCTAATACTCGGTGGGATTACCTTGGTAACTAATGTAGTAACTTGGTGGCAGCCTTTTTGGATCTGATATCACTACTTTGATTGGCTGAAATTTGGCGGGTTCTTTCACCCTTTTGGGTTTTGTTTTAGATATTAAAACACAATAAAACATTAAAAAAATTGTAAAATAAAATTTATAAAAAATATAATCACAAGTTTAAGTAGAATTTGCAACGGTCCTCAGTGAAACAGCCACCTTGAGTTGCTTTCAAACGTAAGAAGTTAATGTTGCATGAATATCTGAAAACAGGAGAAAGCATCACTGTCTGGTGTTGCTGTTCGTGCGTTTCTTTCCCGCTAAAAGATTTAGCACTCCATGGAAGTGGACCTGTCGGGGGCTGATAGGTTAATACACTCAACCAGTTATTCCCAACTCCGACAACTAATTCACTTTCGTGTCGAGCTAAAAATCTGCAAAGAACAAAAAAACTGCGTTTGATATACTTCCTGCACGTTCATGTTCTCGAGTTCTGCATAGCGTCGTGTTGTTGTCCTTCATCGCAAGCCTGTAGTAATGGAGTATTGCACGCTACATTGTAGGCATAGTGCAGACAAGTTTACAAATAGATCCTCAGGTCATATTTACTAATACCGAGGGTAATAGGCTTTGGGAACCCAAACCATATTGTATACCCTCGAGAATTTTTTTCCCCCACAAACTATATGCACCATGGTCGACTTACACTGAGAATTTCCCTGACTGAAATTTGCTTACTAGATCGTGTACTAAATTCGCCCAATCACCACCGACTTACAGTGATAATCACGCAGTAGCTTTCAAAAGCTACTGCGTGATTATCACTGTAAATCGATGTTCATTGGCTAAATTTAAAACTAAATCAGTTAGGCAATATCCTGTAGCTTTCATTGGTCGACGCAGTGTAATGCCATAGATTAGAAAGTTAACTAGATGTACCGTCTCACTTCTTCCCATCCTACGCTGAGCTCTGGCGGTAGTTGCGGCTACTAATACCTCTGCTAATGCTTTTGCTTTCGAAGCAGCAGAAGGCAAAGCATTAGCAGAGGTATTAGTAGCCGCAACTACCACCAGAGCTCCGCGTAGGATGGGAAGAAGTGAGACGGTACATCTAGTTAACTTTCTAATCTATGGTAATGCTAAACCGTGCAAAACATGGCGAGCGCTTTCTGAAGTTGATACGCTTTTGGCAGTCACTCGCTTCAAACGTTACACAGTTGACACGTTACAATACTTTTGTTGAATTCATTTCAAATAAAAGTCTGTATTTTCCTACCAGTAAAAGTCCGAAGGCCTTTCTTTCGAAATACGCAGTGTCGTTCATTTCCGTAACCTAGCAACGCCTGCAATCACACGTAGAAGCCGGAGGCGAAAGCCGTTAATCCGCCTGTATCGTTAGGCCTAACGTCAACGTAACCTAGAACAAATTCTGAACACCGTTTTGAAGTTTATTACGCTCCACTACAGTCCGTATTTGATTGTTTTTTTTTTATTTACTCTTGCAATTTAAAAAAATAAAATTATGTACTGCATTTATTAATTTATTATTACGGAATTGTTAAAAGTAAAAAGTTTGGAGGTGTGCGCCAATGAAAAATTCTTCAGCGGCGGCGAATATCAATTTTATTCCTGGCGGCCGTAGTGCCAATCGGCGCGCCGATATTTGGACGGCAGCGCGACTTTTATAAAATTTTTAAATGTTGCATACGAAATTTAGAGTGCTGAATACTGAAACATGACGTGAAATTCTCTTAACTAAATACCCCGCGAGCTATTGGAAATTATTAAATTTTTTTCAACACTCGTGTTTTGGCCCATTAAACTCACTCGTGCTATTTATTGGCAGATAATTTCCCTCGTGCTACGCACTCGTGAAATTAATGTCTGCCTAAATAGCACTCGTGAGTTTATAGGAGCCAAAACACTCGAGGTGAAAAAATTATCTGATAATTTCCTTAGCTCTTGGGATATTACGTTTGAGAATTGTTGTTATCTTTCCGCAAAACGAGCACCATGTCGACTAACACTGAAAAGACCACGGTGAAAATACCTCACCGGAGTTTTCTGCTTCAGTAATTAGAAGACGCAATTTCGCTTTCGTTCTCATTTATGTCCGTATTAGGGAATTGACATCATCTTCGGTTAATCATTGGACTTTTACGGAAACACGAAGCCACTTCTCGGCAGCGTTCGTAGTACAGTTATGCCCTTATCACGGCAACGAAGTGACTTTCTTAAATCGCCGGCCTTTTACGAAAACACGAAGTTGTTTTTCGGTCAGGGTAGTACGTTCAACGTGGCGTATCAGCGGCATTAAAATGTCGTTTAGGTCTAATGCGAAACACCTGCGCCGAAGCAAACGAAATTACACGTTGGTTGACGAAATGTGATGGGGGCTAGTATGGCTAAGCCAAATAGAGGTAAATATCGTCAAGATTATACTTCCAACTAATCTTGTCATTGTAAACATCGTAAAACGAAACATCGGAAATCAAAATTATTTCGTAAATCGAAAATCGAAATCGTAAACCGAAATCGAAACCGTAAAACGAAATTACTTCAGAGAATCGTTTAGTGGAAAGAAAACAAAAATTCTCAAAACGAATCCCACTCGTGCTTCTATGAAACGTATAATTTGTGCGTTTCAGCACTCAACTCTTTTCCAACAACTTTCCCTCGACCTTCGGTGTCGGGAAATTAAATCTGGAAAGGAGTTTCGTGCTAAAAGACACAAATTACAGATATCATTGAAGAACTCGGGGTATTACAGCCGATAATACTAATATCAAGAATTTATAGGGTTGGGGAGGAGAATTTGTGACTGAGACCCAAACTGAAACGTCTTAGATAAGTTTTCTATCAATTCCGTCTAAGTTTATAGAGGGCGCCATGAGTTTTATGTAGGAATTTCTACTCCGTTTCCAGCCTAAAATTAAACTGACCTAAACGAAACTAGCTTGTATTTAATTTTTATCTAGTTTAGCATGGTTTTAATTTAGTTTACTTTAGATTTGGGCTGAAAAATGAGCAAATATTTACCAGTTGGAACTCGTGGCGCCCTCTGAAAACTCGGACGGAACTAATAGGGATGAATGTAACACGTTTCAATAAGGACTTTTTAGAGTTACAAATTCTCCACCCCAACCCTATAAATTCATGCTAATATCACATAATATCAGTTTCAACTTTTGACTTTGACGCTGAAAGATAGCGAAAAGAAGAACGTGCATTTTTTTGTCACTCACGGGAAAAAATTTCCTACATTTCCAGAATGAGTGAAACTAATCCCGAAATTTCAACTCGTGGCAGGGAGGGATTGGATGCCTTAACGGCGTGTGAAAAACAACTATTGTGTGCGTGCCGTATCTTGAGTCCTGGATGTATTTTGCGAGCGGCTACGTCTTCCTAGAGGGGGCGGCTTTAATTGACGGCCGCCATTGTTTTTGTAACCATCTTGGATATCAACAAGGCACTCTGCCACCAAAAACGTACAATCGATTATCTGTGTTCGTTCTGCGGTGAACTCAAGATAGGCCGCGCACACTTTAGTCTGAATGGCTCGTTTAGAACAGGGTTCGTACGCCAGAGACGAAACCATTTTCAAGGCCTTTTCAAGGGTTTTCAAGGCCAACTCGAAGCCAATTTCAAGACCGTTATGCACACCAAATTGTTAAAAACTGACGCTGAAATAAATTCAATCTATTTGCTAGACTAAACATCCATTTAAAAGTTATATATTTTGCCCCCATCGTGGTACACAAGTTGCCTTTTCAATACCCCACTTATACACGTGAATACGAACGAAGGCACGTCGTATCGTTAACCCTTTGACATACCAATTTTTTACTGGTGATTTCCTTTTTTTTTTAACTCATGATAGTTGGGTCGGTCGTGGGACTCGAACGCGCGTTCACTTGGTTTGGAGACGAGGACACTGACCACTGGGCTGTTGCAGCTCGCTTTGCTCGGGGTCCCCGGGGCCCCCTCACAAAGCTTGCTGCGCGCGTGGGGACTTAGTTTTTATCCTTAAGCTGATGTAAGCTGGTTTGAGAGAGGCAGTCGAATCGACGACTTGGTATGGGGATGGGTTAAGCTGGGCAAAGAAAAAACGTTTCTTAACATAAGATAAGCATTAGGCTGACGGACTATTTTTTTAAAATTTATTTATGAATTTAAGCATAAATTGACTGTAGTTCATCAAGCATAGTTCGCTAACAAAATACAAGGCCATTTCAAGGCTTACAAAAAAAAATGCCAGTTTTCAAGGCTTTTCAAGCCTTAAATGTTTGGCTATGAAATTTAAGGCTTTTCAAGGAATTCAAGGCCGTGTACGACCTCTGTTAGAAAGAGGGCTTTCTGAAGGGGTTGAAGTAGAGTGAACACGACAAAATAACATTGGTGGATGATTATTTATTGACTTGTCCGTCCACACCCAACGCAAACAAAATACGGGTTATTTGTCCAATGATCCACCTGCATTTTAACGTGTTTTTGCATGGTTATGTATAAGCGTATGTATTTGTTAAGGTCACTGCAATGCCCTTGTAAATATTGAGGTTGGTCTCTTACAACATTAATAGTTCTCCAATGATGCTTGTTTTATATCAGACGATTCTCAGGCCAACTCAGATATGCACAGCATTCGACGTTAGTTCGCTAGCGAAACTAGTTTGGCGTCCTAATGATGATCTATTTTTTTTTTAATCAAGGAGCAGTCCTTATGCAAGCCTCATCATGAACCTCCACGTCGTTAATCGTAAACCTTTGAAACCTTTATAATATTAAGAACAGAGATACCCACTGACCGGGGTGAGGAATTCCACTCGGAGTAAAACAACAAAGACAATTTTAATTTTCAGCACTAATTCAAATGTATGGGTCTTGTTCACCTAACAAACAAATATAACAACACTATGAGGATGGCAGCAAACTTACGTTTCAAATGGGCATACAAATTGCCTACTTACAAATGGTGTTCTTGGCGCCCCTCAAACTCGGAAAATTTCTTTCTCTTATAATATTACCTTATAGTTTACCCCAGAATTGACATAGACCAACGAAGTTCGGTATTTCGAGTCGTATAACTATTTCATTCAGTTAAAAATTTTAATGAAAACAATAGAACCGTTTGGCTTCCGCAGAATAGATGTATCATGTTGTTGTTGTTGTTGTTGTTGTTGTTGTTGTTGTTGTTGTTGGGGCTCTTTGCTCTCACCTGGAGGACGAACTACTAACCCGATTTCAACTTTTAAAGCTTAAAACATTACGAACAAGGCCCAGGGCCTTTGAACGTTATTTTAATGTGAATATATTCTTGTTGGAGTTGTTATTCTTGCTGGAGAAATTTTGCTCTCACCTAAAGATCGAACCAATGAACCTATTGGGCTTGAAATTTAGGTAACAAGGGCCAGGCCTTTTCAACGCTATTTTAATGTGACTATACAATATTCTTGTTGCTGTAATTGTTGTTGGGGAAATTTTGGTCTCTCGAGATCGAACCAATAAACCGATTTATACATTTTTATAGCTTAAATTATGTTAACAAGATTAACAAGGGCCCTTTGAACGCTATTTTAATCTTACTACAATATATATATTTGCGGCTATTCTTGTTGGGCAAATTTTTCTCTCACTTAGAGATCGTACCAATGAACCGATTTTCAATTTTTATAGCATAAGATATAAGTAACTGTAAGGACCAGGGCCTTTTAACGCCATACTTTAATGTGACTACAATACTTTTGTCGTTGTTATTTCTTGTTGGAAAAACTTTGCTCTCCCCTATCGAACCAATAAACCGATTTTAAATTTTCATGGCTTAAAATGTAGATATTAAACAGGCCCAGGGCATTTTGTTGTTATTGGGACTTTTCTCCTTTGTTTTGCAACTGAATCATAGACTATTTGCTGACGAAAAATACAAATTCTTTGAGCGAGTAATGAGAACAGGTAATACTGAAAGTGTTCTGTGGAGACAAGAAAAGCGAATAGCAACCATACGAATAAAGCTTACAATTCGTGTAAAGCGAACTTACCATAAAAATAAATATTACGATACGTAATAGTATAAGTATTATATATCTACCCTAAACCTTGTTCATTTGATAATTAGCTCTTAATCTCATTTATCTCATTTAACTCAAATCTCGTTATCTAATTAAATCTTGTTTATCCCTTGTCTTGCAAATTTCGTTATCTCCTTTATTTCAAATTATTGCTTGTCTCGTTAATCACCAATCTTGTTTTATTTCCTTTATCTCAAATCTGGTTTATCTGTCTAAAAAAAAAAGCGTTATCTCAATTATCTGTGATTTTTCACATATACACATTCTAGTTATTTAATTATTAGTTACTAGTATTAAAAAACGCTTAAACGTGTGTGAAATACGGATGTAAGCCTTAAAAAAACGTGATGCCGCAAAGGAATAGACATCAAGAAAAAGACTACGTGTAAGCTAACAGTGTCCCACTAATACGTATAAAAGAAGCTCATCAGATTGTGTTTTGGGATGCTGGAGGTTCTTTTACCTGTTCCTTTTAAGTTTTTTTTAAGGCTTACATCCGTATTTTATATGCTTGAGCGTGTTTCATGCCAATATGACTAAGGCTTTGTGAGTAACCACTCCCTATAATCACAAAACGTGGGCTAAATGTTTTGAGAATGAAACCTATACGTCAGCGTTCAATGATGAAACAACTGATGACGTTCAAGGACGTTAATGTCGACTTTACTGATGTGGTATGACGAAACATGAGGCTTCATGACGTCAGACATATCACAGCAGTTATTAAAGAGTACGGAAAGAAATGACGTCAATTGCAAGATTGTGCGTTGCTCGCACGCATATCGTAAAGCTGTGTTAAACCACAACACGATGCCATAGCCGTAGCCTTGACGTGTAGTTCATGAAGTCCGCTAGTGGCCTGATTGATTAAACGACTAATTAAAATGTTTAACATTCAAATATAATGAACGTCGCTTACACGGCTATAGGCTATACGGTTTTCCCCACGAAACATGTGTTCTGACATCAAAACTATCGAATGGTAATTATTTTCTAATTACATGCCTGCGCACTTGAAGATTCACTCTGTATACAAATTGTAAGATCCCTGATTAAAAAATTACGTGTGATAGATAAAACACGAAACCAGCTGAATCGTTGTCCTGTTAATACATACATAAACGAGGAAATAGCCATGCACAGTTGTTAACCAGTGTATGGCATTTGTTTTAATCTTGTTCGGCAAGTTGCACAGCGAAATGCTAAAATCCAATGAATGAGCCAGGATATTATAACTGAGTTTGGATGCAATATTTTCCGGTTATACCACCCTAGCTCAACACGTTGCCTAGCGACGTCAGGAAACATGAAAAGTCGGAGGGGTGTAAACCAGAAATTTGCCGACTTTAACCGAAGTTTGCTGAAATTTGCCGAATGCCTTTCTTTACGTTTTTTCCTCTAATTTTGACTCGATTTTCAGTATTTACAAAAGTAGCATATTGATGACTTTGAATTATAGTTTCAAGTCAAACGACCAATCCGACTGTGTTCATTTAATTTTTTAAAGACGGAAAGCCAAAGGCTCCGCAAGAGTTAAATAAATACGGATGCAAACCTATTTACGTTGCCTTTTGGACTTATATGTCAGACTGCCTGAGCGGGGAATCGAACCCAGGACCTTTGAAACCAAAGGACGAGGTCCTACCGCTGAGCCATACTGACACGGCCAAAAGGAAACGTCCATAGGCAGCATTTAACACGTGCATATATACATAAAAACACTTTCCAATCGCCACTGTAGGGGCGCTTATTTGCCGCGCCACACTCCAAGTGAAATGAATGGAACACGTGGGTTCGATTCCCCGCTCAGACAGTCTGACATAATAAGTAAAAAAGGCAACGTAAATACGTTTGAATCCGTATTTATTTAAGTTTTAAAATAGCAGAAATAGAAGCACCAGAAATTATAATCTGTATTTATTTATTTCGTTTAATTTTAGTATCAAAAAGTTTGGTGGGTCCCCGATGAACTCCCTAAATATGAACTCGTTTTCTAATCCTTGTTGCATTTTCATTCAGAGGTCAACGAAGGGACAGATCAATCCTGATAACTTTCAGTATCAAAAGTCGCATAGCGACCTCTGCCTATAACCAACCTTTCAGTTCGATTAGGGCATTGTGGCAAAACTGCATGACTAATTTGGCGGCACAACGGCAATTTTTCCGACTGTTTTACCGACAGACTAAGCACTTGACAGGCGCAACGCCTTCCCCTCCCGCCTCCCCACCCCACCCCACCCCACATATTACACCAGAAACCACTATGATAACAAATTTCTTTCAATTAGGAAGCATCATTAATTCCGCCAATAGTACATTTTTAAACAATATTCTGATTCGGTGAAACGGGAATTCATCTTTCACCGAATTTAAAATCCGGGCTTAATTTTTTGGAGAAACGGGGAAACATTCGGTGAAACTGGATTCCGCGGAAGGGGAACACACCGCAGCTAACGGGGTAGACAAACGCTAATACACAACAACTTATGTGACATCATCCTTTCATTGGTAAGCGGTTATTGTTTAAATCTGAAACTATAAGTAAGGTGTTAAGACCGTTTCAATCATTGTTCTGATTATTGTTAACTGCTTATGAATATATGCATAAGTTTACGAAATAGGTTACACCAGGAAGGAAGGAAGACGGTGGTGTATATGCATTGAGTAGTGACGTCAAACGGGACTCGTTATTGTTTAGAAATGCATTTGTGACAGGTGTGGCTATAGCAGACAGGAAATGCCTGTATTCTATTGACAAAATGTGCTGCCTATTCTGTATTCGTCACAGACAATTTGAGGGCTTTATTAACGCTCGTTTATGAATAAATACCGTGCGTATGTACATATATATATACACGTATCTTAAGTCTGGTAACAAGAATTTCCACCGTACACATCCCACACGCAAAAGTAACAACAGCAACGGAAGAGGATTACTCGTTTTAGGCCGGGCAATAAACTGCTACGACGATCTTGAGAATTTGCAGCAGTATCATGGAGGATAAACTTCAACCTGGTAACCATCGATTATGGATATGTCGCCCAAAAGATAAAACCCTCCAGATTGGGGTTCAGTTTCTTGATGTCTAGTTGCTCGCCCGAAAATTGCTGCGGAAAAACTAACGATAGGAGGCACAGAGACAAAATTGCTACGGAGTTAAAGTAGGGCGGCTAAGTTCTAATTTGTTGGCCAAAACATCGTTCCCATACTGAGACTTGTTACAAGCAAGGGCGCCCCTAAATTGGAATGTTGGGGCTCAGTTTCCACCCCCCAATGGCTGGTTGCCCTTTTTACGTACAGAAAAAGTGTTGGGAAAAAATGCTGCGAGCGAAAAATGTTAAAAAATGTAAACTTTCCTTTCCAACATGGCATGAGATGGAGTGGAAATTTCTCTACAGGTCATGTGTCATGATATTTTTTGTCGTTGGTTGACCTTTTTGCTCTTTTGATTGATCATTTTGCACGTTTTTCGAGTCCACCTCTATTTATGGTGGAGAAACTCGCTAACTCCGTGCTTATTGAAGTTAATTTATGACAAGGACATCAGAGATGAAAAACACTTTAGACTTGCGAAGCGAAAAAACTGGTTGAATTGGAGACGGTCGTATGCAGCATCTTATAAATATAAGCTTGTAAAAGGGACACGATAAGTTGTTGACATTAAATAACATTTTATTGATAAATTCGATTACCTAATATATTTAATCTATGGGGAACGTGCACCAGGTCTTACAATTCTGAAGTAATACGTAGTGGAATGTTATAATTGTTAACCTACAGGTTTGATTAAAATAACTGCGTTTTGTTGAATGCTGCCTAAGGTTGGTTGTCCGTTAAATGAACATTTTTTTTAATGAAATGTTTCAACTGGAAGTGGATAAAGACCCAAGGAACATTGTGGTTACGAGTCGGTGAAAATAACTTGTATATAAAATGTTATTCCGCTCTCGGATTGTACACTCTTAGAAGTGTTACGTCTATATTTATTTCAATGGTTACTTCTCTTAGAAGTATGAAAAAACACTTGTTTTTACATCCAAGTAAAACCATTAAAGTAACACACGACTAAGACTAAGTTTGGTGGAAGTAACTATGGACGTAACATCATTTACAATTACTTCCAGGGTTCCTTCTATTTGCGATGTTCCTTAGAGTGTTCTATCCACAGTTACCTCAAAAGTACCGTCCACAATTACATGCAGCGTTTCTTCTATGGTAACTTACACCGTTACATTTAGATTTACTTCTAGCATTATTTTTATGTTTACTTCCAACGTTCTTTCTATGTTTACTTCTGACGTTGCTTCTATGTTTGCTTCCAGTATTCCTTCTAAGTTTGCTTTCAGCTATCCTTCTATGTTTTCTTATAACGTTCCTTCTATTTTTACTTATAGCGTTCCTTTTATGTTTACTTCCAGTGTTCTTTCCGCATTTAATTACGACGTTCCTTCCATTCATACTTCCAGCAAACCTTTCTGAACCACGACCCTCCATTTTTGCCAGAGTTGACAAACACAGTTATCACACTTCCTTTTTCACACGCATAATTCCACTTGCATACTACATTGATTTGTGGCAAAAAAAAATAAAAAAGTGGAAAAACAAGAAGTATGCAACATTGCAACAAGAAGTAGAAATAAGCCGCGGCAGAAAAATTGAAGGAAAAACCAAAGAAAAAATACATTTCCTGTTGAAACTCTTTACCCTGCCTGGTGAAATTCGAGCCAATGTTACTAAACTAACCTACAACAAAAAGAATACAAAAAAAAGAATAGATGAAACAATTCGGCTTTTTTTTTCCTTTGGCTGATTTTTTCTGGCTTCTCCCGCGTTTTTTTTTTCCCACCTACGAACTAAACTACCGTACCAATATCGGTCCTATACTGTACAATCCTTTCCGAGCTGCTGCAACTAAGTTTACCTGGTTAGCCTCATTTTTATTTAAATTATGTGATCGTTATTTACGGGGGAGTTTTGTTGTCTTTATTGTACACGAAAGGCAAAAGTGCGAAAATTATATTCTGGTCGAGAGGAATTAAATTTGTAGGCTATGCCAGAGAAGAACGGGCAAAAACTGATTCTGTTTATTTGCATTCTGATTTATTTAAATGTGATATTGCGTGGTGATGGGAAAGGGGGAAATACAGAAAGAACCCCATTTTCGATATTTCTTCGAAAAATTGCTTGTTGTCTCTCAACCCCCCCCCCCTCCCCCCATCCCCCTTCACACACATACACACACAAACTCTTTCCTAACTACCCTGTCATTCTGGAACTCACCGAGAACAAATACAAGGGAGGCGGCTTCAGCAGTGACACAAATTATGTACGGTACTCCTTGAATAAAACCGTTAGGCTTTCAGTCTTGAAATCCCAGCTAAAATATATACGTGTCCTACATCTGTGTTTTAACATTAGCCAAAAATGAACATCATCTTACCTGTTTTTGTGAGTTGTAGGCTAGAAGCGTTCATAATGTTGGCGTCGGCGTTTTTTAAACATTTTTTTTAAGACGATCTTCCCTGCATTTTGAATTCTATCAATTCTTTTTGCCGTTTATTTTAGATCGCAGTTTGGACAGACAGCCATGGTCATTTGACCCCCTTTTCAGGATGTTGGCACACCTTTCTAGGGGTGTGAATCATTTCATCAAGGAATTTGGTTTATGAAAAGTTTGGAAGTAACGACAGAAATACCGTTGAAAGTAATGATAAATACACAATTGGAAATAACGATAGAAATATAAATGAAAGTAACGAAAGAAAGAAAATTGGAAGCAACAATAGAAATAAAAATGGAAGTTACAATATAAGCAAAAATAGAAGTAACGTATATGAACCAAAATGGAAGTAACGTTTAAAATGATTCAGAAAGCAGCGTGAAGGGTAACGCAGACGTAAAATTCGAAATAACAAAGCATTCTGAAGAAAAATGTCACTTGCTACCAATAATTAGACGTAACAAAGGCTGATGTTACACCTTAGATCTGTGTTACTTCTAAGATAGCTCCTTAGAGGTAAATTTACAAGTAACCCTTCAAAGTACCCTTTTTATATGTAAAATTGGAAGTAACGTCAAAATGTAGACAGAAAACCAGTACTAAACGTAACCACAGAAAGAAAAATTGAAGGAACAACCAAAGCAAGTTGATAAGCCGTGCGAAAGATTATTTAGACGTAAATTTAGAAGTAACACTTGATTTGAAATGAAATCAACACGATATCAAGAGTTTAGACGTAACAATTACACTGAAGTTCTACCCAAATGTTACGTTTAGGAGACGTAACATTAGTTTACATTTTTTTTTGTTAATTCTAAACGAGTGTTTAGACGTAATTTTGCAAGTAACGCTTCTAAGATTGTAGCTTATAGTTAAAGCATTAAGCGCGTTGTATTTAAAGAATTAAAATCCAAGGCAACTGTGGATACTATTTACTAAATTCCAACTATTAAAAATATTGTTCCCCTTCGGGAAAAACTCGATGGACATACAAGGAATAAACTGACCAAACAGCAAAGATTGTCAAGCTGTATGATGAAATTAAAATGCAGATATCAGTGATATAAGCGGTTTGTAATTGTATAACCTTAAAGATGAAATAATGTCAATATACCTAAAAATAAGAAAAATAGGGGAAAAAAAATAGAATAATCCGGCTCACTCTCAAAACATTTTAGCTGCCATTTGTTCGTTTATTGGGGGGGGCCATCATCTTTTATTTACCATTTAGTAGCACTATTCTCTTTTCTAATTGAAAAAGAGAAAAGCGTTGACAAATGGGGTAAATAAAAGATGATGGCCCCCAAGAAACGAACAAATGGCGGCTGAAAATGCTATGCAACAGAGCCGGTTTTTATTTTCTAGGTGATAAAAGTTTAGGGCCAGACGATTAATGCAAATAAAAAAAAATGTAAACCGGTTGAAATTGCCATCTGTATTATGAAATCCACTGAATAAATCATAACGTGTCTTACTACGTGAACAAGTCATAAACAACTAATGAGAAGCCGCCTTAAAGTTTGTGTGTAAAGTCTTGGTTACTTGCTACTTTTACTTCTGAGGACGGTCCTTATGATGTGGGTGGAAATATCGCAATTTCAGTAGTTTTAATAACGTGCCTGTATGGGGACCACACGGTATCGGCCCATGCTTCTAGAGAAAGTTACTCCATTCCACATTCTTCTCATCTTGTTTCTGTATTAATATTTTTATTATTATTATTATTATTATTATTATTCAATATGGCTGCTCCCAGGGAAGTTGGAGGCTGAAAACGCTGCAGAAAATTTACTCATTATAAGGGAACTACAGCACAAGACATTCAACAAATGTATGTGGAACAATGAAGATACGGTACATGACTCGAGCTACCAAAAAAGTAACAGTAAGTGTGAGATAAATCGAGAAACATTTGAGTCAAATCGTTGATAAGGACTGGACTGTGCTAAACTGGCCATCAAGAAAAAGATGTTGTGCTTGATTGGTTGAACTGTGTGATCCAGAACGAAACCAAGAATTTTGAAACCAAAAGTGAAATTTTTTGTTGAGTTTGATTTGTACGAAACTAGGAATTTCGAAACCAAAACTGAAGCTGAAACGAACAGTATGTTCGGAATTCATAAAATTTCATTCAAGAAAATTAAGGAACGAAAGTGAAACAACATGTCTCTACGATGTGGAGGTTGCGAAGTGAAGATAGGAACACAAAATGACTGCGTAAACTGTTCGACATGTAAAGCCAGGTATCATTATGAAAATGCTCAGGACTTTCGGCAGCAACTTGGAAGGCAAAAGGAAAAAAACAAATGGAAATTCTCACGCTGTAGATCATACATGGGGAAAACTGTATGTTCATAAACAAAGGGGATTCAAACATAAACTGTGAAACACAATGTAAAAGATTAGAAGTAAAAACATTTACAAAATACTTTGGTCTGATAATAGATAAAATTGGAATTTTAAAAACCATTTAATCACGATCATTGAGAAGTTGAGGTTTATTTTAGCAAAAACTTACCAATTACGATTAATTTTGGACAGGAACAATAAAAAAATCTTGTATGAGCCGCGGGTTGAAAGCCAATTAAGATATGGTATAGAAACATACAGATTTGCTACTGATTACCACATAGAAAGATTACAAAAAATACAGAATAAAATTGTGAAAGTACTTTTTTGATATAATGACAAACCAACAAAAAAAACTTTTCGAGGAAAATGAAATATTGAATGTTAAACAACTGAGAGATATGATAATTATTACAAATAATTATTTCCAGAATACATATAAAAATTACAGTTCTGAAAAAAAAAGCAAATTAAGAACACAAACTCAGAGATTCCAAATACCAAAATGGGATCATAAATAAGGAACAAGAAACAAAAAATATTACGTACCAGAAATGTTCAATAGATTACCAAAAGAAATGTTATTGTACAATAACAAAAATGAACTAAAGCCAGTGCTTAAGAAATTGTTATTGAATGAAAGGAAATAATTTTACGTATAGCAAAGCATATGTAAATAAAACTATGTAAATGTACTGTACTGTATTGTAAGCTGATAGCAAAATGTTTTGTTTAATTTATTAAGTAATTCCAAAAATGTAATCAATTGTAAAAAAACTAAAAATGATTGTATATCCTTGCTTGTTGCTCACACATGTTTTAATTAACATCGAGCATTACCATCGTTCAGTCAATAAAATTTATTATTATTATTATTATTATGGCAATAATAATAAAACTGGGTTACAAAACTGGGTCATCGTGGCTGAGCGGTGAGAGAGCTCAGCTTGGTTGCTGTGGGTTACGGATTTGGTCGAACCCCTGGAAAGGGGATCTTGGCGAAGTCCCCGTCAGGACTTCCGGCCAGGTTAGCGTGAGAGGCTACCATTCTCCTTCAGAGGCTATGAGATATATTCTGGCTAATTCTGGACAATCTTTCGGCCCCGACGGTGACCGGAGGTTTCCTGGGTCGAATTCCCGGGCTGGCACCTCCTTTTACCGGATTTCTTCTTCTGTAAATAAAAAAAAAATAAAAAAATTTTATGAGAGGTGTGGCCTCCTGGATAATCGCCACCTGTTGTCACTCAAGGTGACAATTTCAGATTTAACGCGTTGCTCGTTCCGGCTCTACACATGTTCATAATTTACATAGAATTTGCACGGAGATTATGAATTTGATTAAATCAACCGGTCAGTTTCATATTTTACATGATAGGATGGATGTACCATATTTCATTTGATTTGCAGATTTGGACAATCGCCAGCTGCATGCTGTCAAATCATTTTAAACACAACATTCGAAATAACTAAAAAAAAAAAATGGGTTATAAAATACACGCAAAAAATCTACCTTGAAGGCACCATCCGAGGTTGCCATGATGTGCTGAAATAACGAATGTTGAAAATATTGTGATGTAGCAATGACTAACTTGTGTTGCACTGACTGTTGTTTCGTGGCGTGGCATGATCACACAGCTGCCACCGATTTACGACAAGAGAAAAATATACAGCGGAGCCTATTCTGCAAAAAGAAAGTGTTTTCATATAAAAATAATTGAGACAACTCGATAATGTTTTAGTCGTCTTAACTGAAGAGCACACAAAACCGTTTTACAAACAATACTACCTGCGAAGTGATCTTTCAAAAATATTAGCGTCCTGGGCCAATAACAGCGTTGAGCAGTTGTTGTTGAGCAGTCCTGGCGCTATTCACGTGCAGCTGCGAAAAATCAACCAAAGAATATACGATAGGAAAGGCTTTCATCAATAGTCCTAGTTTATATAGTCGGCTCTGGTACCAGAGCAGCGATTTTTAGTTTATGGCCGCAGTTTTAGTCTTCTGTACAGCCGTACCGGCTGAGAAGCCTATTGCACCGACTTTGTCCGTCCGTCCGTCCGTCGCGTTTTTCAACTTCGCAACGGTACCAGAAATTGACGACCACTGTTTACAACGTTCGATTCAGTGTGAGAAGTTAGTTAAATAACATGGCAAATTAAAACATCGTTACTTCCTTATAGATAATGGACTTCTTCGACGTCACTAAATTAAATAATAACACTTGATCGTCGATTTAAAATCCTAAGATAACACCGCAATAAAAAGAAATGGCTTTTAGCTTCGTTTTAAATAGTCTCGTCGCATTGTTGCGTGAATGAATAGGTTTACCGTAGCCGCCTGGGAATCTGGCTGTTGCAGACATAGGACCTTAGGGCTTCGGGCAGATGACCAGGAGTGATTAACGCTCGTTAAACCCCCCTTTTTTTTTAGGTTTACCGTAGAATCAAATTCTCCATTAGGCCTATTTGCTACTCACGAAATCAAAACAGCATTAAAAAAAATTAGGCCTAAATAATGAAAATTAGGCCTAAATAATGAAAATTAGGCCTAAAATCATGTTACCACGGCAACGTCAAGTTGCTACGAGTCGCAACAGCGTCATCAACAGCGTCTCTCTCGTCACTTCCCCACTGATCTATATATATAGGCTACGTTGCGCATTACGTTGTTAACACTGTAACTGTGTACCTGAAGGCGCACCGTGTTGCAAAAATGAATATGCTTACTATACAATTCAACTCTCCGTTAGCTGCTGCTTACGAAATTAAAACTGCTCGTTAAAATTAGGCCTAAAAGCTGACAATTAAGCCTAAAATGTAAATAGGCCTAAAAGCTAACATATTTTTAACCAGTAATTGTGATGGTTACTGCTTTCAGATTAGTATAATAGAGACAGTCGATGTAGTGCATGATAGAGGTGTGCGCCTCAACATTGGAAGTGGGGGAACTGTACAGAAGACCGGTGCGACTAGGCAGTCGCTGTAGCCTCTTGTTTGGTTTTGTCGACGGAGTTGCTGAGGTGTTGTTGAGGTAAGAAACTATTTGGTTTTAAAGCTAACGTTTAAACAGTAAAATGTTTTTATGTTTTGTAAACCTTTACATTTAACCTGACCTATAAAAAAATCAAGAGGGAAAAAAAATTTTTTAAGTTTTTTATTGTGCAGTTTATTTATTTTTCCCCACAGAAAGGTCCTCGAATTTCCCTCCCCCCCCCCTTTTCAGTGGACTTTTTTCCTTAGTAAATTAAATTTCACCCCCCCCCCCCCCCCCTCCCTGTTTCCGTCGCCTATTAAAATGCCCGAGCAACCTTCCCCGTTTGCTTTCTCCCTCCCGACCCACCCAGAATTCGCCTCACCAAACTGCGACGCCGATAACATGGTCATACAAGCTCGGTTAAGTCCACCCACCAGGACCATTTTTACGACGTGGTTGCGGCATTATACTGTATTGCGGTGCTATTGCAGTGCGGCATAATGGTGTACGGCATTAATGCTCGCTGAGTTTTTCCACGTAAGGCATTTCTATTAAACGACATTTTTACTTGCGACGTTTTTACCGACGGATATTGTCGCACGACGTTATTCCCGCATCGTTGTGACGTGGACGGAACCATTCATTCTGACGAAACATTTTCGAGAATCCGCACAACTTTTCTTTTCCAGCAGCTGAACATAACCGACTGACTGCGATCCGTTTGAAAAATAGTTCGCAGCTGTCATTCGACTTAATAGGCAATCATCCAAGGTTGATTTCTGAGAAGGCTTTCCGTTGATACCCGGAAGAAGAGCGTTCGGTTTCTTTATTTCGTGAAAGACCAGAGCGCCGAACGTTTCGACTTGCAAGCAAACGTCTTGTATCATCCGCTTTATTAATGTAAACAGGGAAGAGGTATTCTAAGAACCAGATGATAACATCTTGAGGTTTTGGTATAAAAAATTTACAACAGCGTATAAGTACGAAAACGCGCCGAAAGCAGTTTACACCCTCGGTATCCTCCTGTCAAAGCGAGATGATTCGACATCCCATGGGGTGGAAACATCCTCCTCCCCACCCTCCTTTTCTCAAATTTTCCTAAACCTGTTAAAACCTTGGATAACATTAGACATTTAAAAAAATTAAAAACTGTAAAATAAACAAGATGCACTACACTGCATTAGTAATTCGACGTGTTGTATGGCAGAAGAAAGAAAAATGTGTAATTATGCAGTTGTAACGGCAGACATACAACAGGACACTACTAAAAAATCTGAATGCGTGGTGTACTGAAGAATATCTACTATATTGCACATTATATTAAAAAAAAAATTGTCTCGTAACTTTTGCTACTACGATACGGCAAATGAGCCAGAATCTTGTGTGCGACGATGCAATCACTGACCAGATAAGTTTTCATCGGACGCTGATATTGGTTTTCTTACAAAAAAAAAAAAAAAAAACTGAAAGCTTCGTTGTTTTACAGTTTCCCGTTCCCTTTCTTCTTGTTCATCCGACTTTTACATTTTTAAATCTTCGATCATCATATTTTCAGTAAATTCAGCAGCTAATTTGGGGGGAGGGGGAGCAGGAGAAGTCATATTACGCTGAGGGTACGTGACGTTGACTACTTTAAATTTATTTACACCTTTTAGGTGTATTAACAAAAGTTAAAATATTCACACGAAAATTGTGACAAATTCGACATTGAATATAACACTGCAATTTCATGCGGCCAATTTTGTTAGGTTACTCAATACAAAGAACTTGTTTTACTAGCATTTTATAATTATCTTTATTATTATTATTTGTAATTTTAAATCTGTTGGTAAAACTAATCGAACCAATAAAACTTCCGCGAGTCTTCCTGTTACGGATTTAAAAAAAAAAATCGGAGAATTCAAGGCCAGGAGGAATATTCCACCCTTCCCTACCTGGCCAGTCCGCCACTGCAAAAATAGGACATCATTCACTTTGTTCACTCTTTCAATAAGAAACAACACCACAATAAGCTTAATAAAATACTGTAATATATCGCACCCGGAGAAGCGAGGCTATGCGCGCCTCACATTCAATGTACCGTCCAGATTCCACCGTATAAATTCCGTATACTATCCAGATTACCGCTAAAGGTAAGTGACGACTCACTTTGTATTGTACTTCGCGATAAGAGACGAGCCATCTCGATGTCCGTGCTTAGTCTCTGACCGACCGCAATTTGAAGAGCTGACTTGCCGAATTGCGCAGTTACACGCCGCAATTTTTCGTATGAGCGCACACCTTTACGATGACATTTCGCTGACGTCATTCACAGATCGTGTATTATCGGGCGACGGTTTTTCGCTTAAAGACCTGTTTAGAAGTTATCATACTTCAAATGGCGTATGTATATTCTGTTGAGCATAATACCTTTTGCACTTGCGCACTGCAAGTGTCCCACCAACATATATACTTGAATTTCACCGAATCAGAATTGAACAAAGGTGCCTGGCTTTTGAGGAGATGTCGCTGACGTAAAACGGGTACCCCCGTTTTTTGGCCGCAACCGCATTAATTCGACGTGTGACACGTCGAATTAAAAACAGTTTTTTTCGGAATCGTACACTGCTAAAAAGGCGGTGTGAGTTCCAACAACTACGTAATCATAAAACCCGTTATAAGAATGCTCTGTGTCTTATTAAGAGCTTTTAGGCGTTGTAAAGCACAACGTCTACAAACGCAACGTCTATGATCAGCCTTCTACTGACGAATACTGTACACGTTGCATGTTTAAACGACGGAATAGGTGTTGTAAACCAGAGTCTGAGGAGTTGTAAACCAAAACGTCTATAGGTGTTTGTCTACAACGTCTACAACTGTTGTAAACCACAGAGTCTGTAGGTGTTGTAAACCAAAACGTCTATAGATGTTTGTCTACAACGTCATACGTGTTGTAAACCACAACATCCATTGGTATTGCAAACTACAACATTCTATAGCAGGAGTTGTGAACCACAACGCCTAAAATATACCTAGCAAGGGATTAAATGACGTCACAAGTATAATTAAACAGCAAACGTTTTGCTGAGCATAATGCGTTAAGGAAGACTTTTCAGGTTTAAAATATTTTGTTATAGTCCATCTTTAAAAAGTTTTACAGTCTTTCGAAAAATCTATCGACTGTGAAAATCTATGAACTGTGTTGCACGATCATATCTCAAATTGGCAAACAAAGTGCGTTTGGGTTATAATTCAGTAGATTTTTGCTAATAATCTTTACCATTGCCAGTCAAAAAATGCAGCCGTTTAGTTTTTACAGCTGAAATTGCATCATTTATAGGCCGTGACTGGATGTTGCAAAAAATCTTTTATTTTTATTTTTTATTTTGTGTTGCTTTAAGCACTGTTGTTCAACAGTTTGTCCAAAAACCGAAAATTCATCACGTATCCATGGGTAAACTTTCATAAACTCGTCGAAGCACTCATCGCTGAAGCCCCCACCTCATCAAAGTAGTTCATAAACGCGTTTCCACTAAATTCATCCAGTAATGCGGTTCAAAAACATAAAATTCAATCACTAATTGCTACTAAATTCGTCCACTATAAATTCAGTCCACTAAATCCACCAGTAATGCGTTTCAAAATACATAAAATTCATCCACTAAATACTCAAGGTGACAGTTTCGGTGCGACCGGCTATACCATCCTCACTCAGACCGAATACCATGCATTTTTGTTTCATACTCCGAGAAAGGAAATTTTTCTTGAGTATTGAACAAATTCCTGTTATTTGTTCTGAGGACTGTGGCCGGTTGGCACCTTAACTGCCACCCTATTTTAATGCAATGAAATAACGTTCGATTTGAACCGCACAGCTTTTTAATATATTGTGGTTGCTCAAGCAACAACAGTTACTAGTTAATGATGTTTTTCTGCCCATCATCCCCATTTTAGATGCCTACGTTCATTGTGTTCGAGAGGCGAGTCTATACAGTCCAAAATACACGCCAGCCTAAGTATAAAAAATTGAGTACCGGGGTACGCAAATAAAACTTTCCCTGTAATTGTACGAAAGTTAACTACTTTGTTTACTTGCTCGCTTTGTTGCTTTACTTTCGGAAGATCAAATACGACAATACTATAATAAATAGAATGGAGAAACACTGAAGGAGAGCACACCACGTTCTTGTAGCTTCCGTGGATCTTATGGATCTTGTAAACACCCGTTCTAGAGATTTATTGAATACAGCAACACGGAATAAAAGCTGTTTCATCGACAGGGGCTTGTCGTCCTGTCGTCCCTCGCGCGCGCGCGTCACATGGATACACTCTATACGTATAATGAAAAGGGTGAAACCAGTCAAAAGCCTTATCATAGAACAACTGTGCGTTATTAAATTTCATGCTCACACGCTATTATCATCAATGGGACTCGCGCTGCGCGTCTTTACTGATAATTTTCTCACGTCCGAAGTCATTATTTACACTCGTACGTTGTCCAGAGCGACCAGAGAAGCGTTTCAAGCATCGAGGTAAAAGCCCCGGCCATTACCGGAAGTTGACTGGGATAACAAAAACTGAAAAGCTTCTTAGATCGCTCTGGACAACCTAGTAGTAGAAATAAGGACTCAGAACGTGAGAAATGTTAACAATAAAGACGTTCAGCGCGAATTTAATCGTGATTGAAAAAAAAGCCGGATTGTTCTAAGGCATCTGGCCGGTTTCACCCCTTCCATTGTATAGAGTGCATCCATGCAACGCGCGCGCGCGAGGGACGCCGGGATGACAAAACCCTGTCGTTTCAACATGCCCTAGGTGGTTTGAACTTCGAATACGATTAGTTTTATCCCCATTCAAACACCTGCAAGCGCATTGATATGTTGGTGCACCAAGGAAAGATGTAATTGCTTTATGATTCTCGTATTTTAGGCAATTCTGGAAATAACTGTATGCTGGCTGCAAGCCACAAATATTGAGGGCCCGCTCGCACTCGGTGGCCAGGTCGTCACGTCCAAAAAACATGGTGACGTCCGTTTTTCATTGATAATTCTCGATCACGCGGTGAAAAATGAACACGGAACAAGTATTTGCGCCATTTTCCTATCCCAGAGTGCAACTCAACAGACCTGGCTCCCGCGGCCCGCGTACGCGGTGCGCGGCTTTTTTCTAACTCAAACAGATCGGGGGACCGCGCGCGGGATGAATGATTCGCTCGTGCCTTCCCGCGTGAGCTTTTGACGTAAACAAACAAGCGGACGCGGATAAGTAGCAAAATTCCTTTCAAACGCCGCGCCACGCGTCCTCTCTAGGCGTTGCGCGCGGTCTGTAAACAAAGCCTAATCATTCTCTTGGCCGCAGCTATTGGTCGCGCGGCGTGATCGTTTAGTGGCCCTGACTTAAGTTTGGTTGCAGCTTTTTAAAAGAGCCAGTTTTCTACAATGCTGGTTTAAGCATGGTGGGATCTGTCCACTATACCCATAGGAGAAAAGGGGAATTTTGCGTGCATTGTATCCCTTAATACTTGAACCGCTTTCTTCCATCTTGTAACCACGCACCGGATTTGACGTGTTTTCAAAGCGCATTATCTGGTGGCAACGTAAACGTCGTGCCAGTGAACTAAATACAAGTCGTAAAAGTCTACGAACAAGTCGTGAGGACACGACGATGAATGAGCGAACGTCTGCGTACGCGCGTGTTTGTACGCCTACTCCTCCAGAAGTTAGGACCCTACCAACTTGAAAGTAACACCAAAATAATTAAATTATGCTTCTATTAGGCCTGTATTCGTCGCTGCTTTTTTTTACCCTCAACGCCGAAAATTGCTCTTAAAATTGCCTATGACGTCATAGTTTTGTCAAACACTTATATTCAGGGAAATTAATCCCTGCAGTAACTTAGCTCCAAAACAGAAACGTCTAAAACGACAACTTATTTTACACTCAGTATCCAGCAGAACGACATATATCTAAATATTGGTTGGCTAATTGGCCTCATGGAAAAAGTAAACCTGTACATTTTAAAAGGTTGTTAAACATTCAGGGAGGTGAGCGCATTCAGCGAGCAAGGCCAGCGATTTCCACGGATAGTAAACCTTTTCAACGTAAAGCAAACCCTTTTTTACTGTACCGTATACGAACTGCAGACTTCTAAGGAACCTGATGAACGAATTGCGAGCGGTAAACAGCAATCAGTAAATCGATTACCTGATGAACAGGGGACGGACTAAAATATAGCAACACATTATAAAATGTCGAAAAAATTGTCTAAAATGTCTGTCTATATTAATTTTTTTTCAATTAGAAAAGAAAAAAAAAGGATTTGATTACATTACGAAGATACGAAGTAACGCCGTGTGCGCCTCATATCATCAATGCGAATTCTTGGTACCAAAAAGATTAGATTATTTCTGGAGCCAAAGGGTTGGTTGAAGATTTATTTTACAATACACTTACGACGCATTATGACATATGTTTTTACGCTGAGTACGAATCACGATAAACTTATTAAATGTGCTAACATTGACATATTTTTTCAAAAGTCGGAGAAAAATTTCTAAAATTTGTTATTACATTAAACTGTACAGGATTAAAGAAAAGCTGAAAAATAAAATAAATAAATAATTAAATATGAAAAAATACTTTCATACAATAGGATGCAACAACATGCACACATACACATTTAATTGTCATGAAACAAATATTACGATTAAAAAGCCTATATGTCAGAATTCTTCTGAAGACAAAGCTCGTACTGCACAAACATTTTCAATCACTTTCCAGTATTACCTGAGCAGCGTTTTCCAGTATAGTAACTGCTGGGTTACAATTCAGTTAAACAATTTCTTCTATAAGCGCCATATCTTCTGAGTTTTAAAGCCTTTGGAAAGATTCCAGGTGGACAGTTAGCGAGCCCTCAGAGTCAGTGGCTACACGTCATTTTTTCACGTTAAATTTTCGTTTACACAGGCGGCTTTTCGTCAGACCACTTTAAAAACTGTAAAAAGGAGTGCGTAATACAAAAACAATTTACAAACAGTTAAAAAGTCAATAAAATCCTATTTACAGCTTCTACGCACCAGAAATATCAAGCCTCCGTTAACAAGGTCAAGGCAGGAAGGGATCATGAGAACATCAACATTCGATACATTTTGGCCCATTAATCCATAATTGGAAATTCTTTTATAGTATTTAGTGTCCTAGGTTTGTTTAGGACTGTCGTCCTGGCTTCAGTTTTTTTTTTCAACAAACACCATTGACGTTGAGAGGAAGTCTGGACGAATGTCTTTTTTTCCCCCTAGAAATGTTTAGCAAAACGCATTTTGTATACTCCTGCCCGTTTCCACAACTCGCTTTTACGAGTAGCTAGAGAGCGCTTGGTTCTTCCAAAATAGTGCTTGGTTTCGCTGCGTTCTTCGCCGGGAATGGCATACATAATTTCTCTCTTTGTATACGGGCGCATACATCAGCGTCACTTAACGTGCCTGTACTTACTGTGCTTTTAAATTCAGGCATGTTTACCCGTTTCCACCCTCGAGCGTCAATCAGAAAAGATGGCGACTCTGCTTGTCTGACAATTAAAAGGGATTTTAAACACGCAGCTAGACAAGCAGAGCTATACCTTCCTGATTGGTGCTCGATGGAGAGTGAGGCCTCGAACATAGCTGAATTAAAGGGCAAATAGGTGGTGATGATCTATGCACCTCTCATACAAAAGAGAGAATATAGTGTGTGTGCCATTCCCTGCAAAGAATGCAGAGATGGGGTCGGGGTGCCTATTTCAGAGAACCCAAGCGCCCTCTAGCGACTCGTAAAACGGAGCGCTGTTTCGATGCTCTGGTAACAGGCGTGGATAAAAATGCGTTTGCTACCCCCCCCCCCCCAAAAAAAAGACGTCGTCCAAACTTACGTTCAGCATCATTGGTGTTTGTGGAGTAAAGAAAAACAACGCTGCCTAGATGGTGCTAAACAAATCTAGGGCACTATAAAAAAATTTCCAATTATTATGGAAAAATGGGCCACAATATATCGAAAAATATCGAAAGTTTTAGCGCTTCCCATGATCCTTCCTTCCTGCCTTGACCTTATGCCATGGAAGATGGCTTCCACTGATAACTGTTGTAAGTGGAATCTGTAAATAGGACTTTATTTACTCTTTAAGTGTTTGCAATTGTTTTTATGTGCCGCACTCGTTTTTACAAGAATATGCTGTCTGTGCAAACGAAAATTTAACGTGACTAAATGACATGCATTGAGGGACATCGTCACTCTAACCGTCGACCAACCCTCGTCAACAACCCTTGTGAGTTTTAAAGAATTATTATTTTACAAACGAAAAGTAACTTACAAAAAAAAAAAATTATTCAGACACGAACGATACATATTTTTACATGATTATGTATTTTTTTGTAAAGCATCCTTGAAGGACGGAAAGTTTAACATCACACTAAGGGTGCACGAGAATTTCCAGTATTTTCCAGTAAAAAGATAATTTTTTCAGTATCAAATTTTTTTCAAGCGTATATTCCAGCTTTTCAAGTACCCGTTCGAATCCTGTGAAGATTTACTTCTTTTCTTAATCTTGAGATTGTGTAAAAGCGGCGCGAAACATGTAAGTCCTTCCATGATATTTTTAATAGCCATCAGCACAAAACAAGGTTTCTCTGCCGTTTCATGGAAGACGCTCCCACCACACAATGTGTTTTATTTAACACCATTGGTTCGTTCGAAAATAAACTGATTGGATCGAGCTTAACCCTTTAAGTTACGAATTAATTCTGATGGTTTTTTTTTAAGTCCCATATGTATGTTGGGGGGGG
>JAHWFP010210283.1:41345-58690 GCA_023313725.1 Lithobius niger
GAAATCACGGTATTTTCATGCTAACGGGAAATCACGGTATTTTCATGTAAACGGGAAATCACGGTATTTTCATGCAAACGGGAAATCACAACAATGCATTCTAAAACCGGCCATATACGGGGGAGGGGGAGGGGGGCTGTCCTAGTATAAATAGAAGTTTTATGTGTGCTATAAAATATGAGAAAACATGTCAGTTACGTAAAAAAGGTTTTTAAAAAGGTGAAAGAATATACTGTTCCATGACACGCTGCAAACGCTTAATGACATTAGCTGGGATTCTGTCATAACCTGGACTTGTGCCTTACTGTAAAGAAGTAATAAGATTTAAAAATGCCACATTCTGTTGTAGGAGTAACAAACATGGACGTCTTAAAAGCGGTGGGCACATTATTTATACTCTATACTCGGTCGGTGTAACATTGTTTGGCACTTTTTGGTTTTTTTCCCAAGTGTTGCCAAAAAAAGTATAGTCATTCATTAGTTAGTGTGCGCCTTAGAATCAGTAATTACTGAAACCAGAAATCCATTGCCAGTTCTGCTTGGGGGAGGGGGGTTGAGATACCTATTCCTATTTTTCCCTTGTCTCCACAACCGGAGTCAAACTTCCTTAAATTCTTTAAAACTTTGGGCACCTCGAAAGATCGTGCAGCGTCAATAATCACTAACTTGTTTCACATCTTCAATATAACTGCAACAAATCTTGAATTTCCAGTTTTTACATTTCGTAATTCCAGTGAATTTGTATATTTATGATGTTTTGCTGAACTATTTTTTTTAGATTTTATTTATTTAAGAGTCTGGTTGTGTTTTTTGTAACAAGCTCTCGTAAAAAGAACAAAAAAAAACTAACAAACTGTTAAAGGGCAATTACATCCATTTTGACATGCATGTTTTACTTTTGGATCACTTACACAATAACTAAGCACAAGAATTGCGATAAGAATACGTTACTTACGTCCGATGCAACAATTTAATTACTGCATCACCAAAACACGACACGGAGACCGGCATTGTTTTGCTGGAACGTGCAGAAATTAATGCCGACAGATGTCACTTTTCGATTTCGATTCGCAGCCGATTGAGATATCTCTGTTGGCTGTGAGAGCTCAAGCGTCCGACGACCTTAGCTGGCCGACTACTGTCGATTTGAGGTAAGGCCGGCGGGCGCTTGCGCTCTCACAGCCAATAGAGCTATCTCAATCGGCTCCGAGTCGAAATCGAAGTGACATTTTTCGGCATTAATTTCTGCACGTTCCGATAAAACAATGGCGGTCTTCGTGTCGTGTTTTGGTGATGCAATAATTAAATTGTTGTATCGGACGTACGTAACGTATTCTTATCGCAATTCTTAGAGCCTTAGGATTTTGGGCAGATGACCAGGAGTGGTTAACGCTCGTAAACCCTTTGAACCCTTTGTATTTAGTTATTGTGTACGTCATCCAAAAGTAAAACATGCATGTCAAAATGGATGTATTGCCCTTTAATCACAAACTGTAGTCATCAGTGTTCAGTTGTGCTGCACAACAGTTGCGTAAACATATTTTACAATAAACACATTTCTGACGCACCGAGGAAAAAAAAACTTGTAGGCGTTTTAGTTGCGAAACACATAAACGTAGTGATTTACAAATAGTTTTGGCTGAAAAGAAAACTCTTAAAACAATAACTTTGCATAGTGTTTGTGTGAATTACGTTTAAAACAAATCAAATGTGTGTTAAATTTGCATCACTTTATAATAAAAGCGACAGAAGTTTTTTTTTCCCACAACAGCTTTCCTTTCAAGGTAACTTAACTGCTCCTGCAACTCTGGTGCAAAACGGGGTAGTTCGACCAATGAAGCAACCTAACTCGATTTATTAACCTTTAGTGCGCTCCATCAAAGTTAAGCTGATACCGTTCACCGAATAACTGACTTTTTCTCCCAACGTTCAGGTATAACTACGCCCTTTTTTCCCCCTACGCATGCCACAACTACCATTTTTAAGTAGAAGGGTTATGATGGGGGAAAAGGATATTTTATTTCCACGCAAGATATAGGTGGTAGAAACTAAAATCGGTTGCTCATGATTTATTCCATCGGGAAGATTTGGATCAATGATGGCCCCGCAATGATTGCCTATATCACAAGATTTTTTATTTGACCAGTAAAAAAATGTCAGGTTCAAATCTCGGACATGGGCTCAAAAATACGTAACGCCTGTTTTAGCGATAACACCAAGACTCGAGTTTTGTCAGTTTCGCTGCTGTCGCCACCGCGAAGCTAGGGAACTTGACAGAGGCCGACGCATATTACAGCACCAGTGTTTACAGCTCTGCTGGCCCTAAGAATTCGAGATTCCGACTGGCAAAGACGGATTCCAATCATCAACTGTCCTCCCACGTGGATGTAGGACACATAGGCACCGGACAATTAGGCACACCAAATTAGGATGGACAAATAAGCACCCGGACCAATCGGCACCAAGTTTTTTTTTCTTATTTTGTTAAATTTGGGATCGGATTGCAAAGTGATCGTCCAAATTTGTTTCATTCCACTTCTTATATGCTACTAACTCTTTTTAAAAAATTCCGAATCTTATCACCAAGATCATTGCTGCACCAGAAGCAAAACCATTACAAGACCATTTCGATCGCACGTATATGTGAGTGGATCATTCTGTCGACTGCAACGACGAGCAGACAGCAGGATGAGACTGCGTCACGTATACCGCCTCAATTTCCGCCTGATCTATGGAACGTCAACTCAACAATGACCCACGTACAACCAATACAATACATATGAAGCATGGAACAACAAATTAAGGCATCATGTTGAAAGCGATTAAAAGTGCTTTCAAAGAATAATAATTGAGTTGGTTGCCTGTTTTGCAAATGGATCTTGGTGAAAAACGAAGAAAAAGACTAAAACGAAAAACCCTCAAAACGCAAGAGAGACTTAAAAACCTTTGAGACCAGTATGGTGATGGACAAAAAACGATACAGGAATTTTTAAATGGAGTTAGTAGCAATATGCACTTCAGGTTTTAAAGAATAGAAAAAAATTTGGAAGATACCTGTAATGCCCCCCCCCCCCCTCTTCCCCTGGTGCCCAACATTTCCACACGAATGCCTGTACTAGATTTAAAACGATCGATCCAGAATTTGAGGGCAATCCATCTAAAAGGAGGGGGGGGGGATATAAAAAACTTGGTGCCTCTTTGTCCGGTGATTATTTGTCCAAGTGCCAATTTCTCCAGTGCCTAAATTGGGGTGCCTATACTTATCCAGTCCCTATGTGTCCGCGTAACCATCTCACGTTATCCTCCGTATCTTTATTAATAAAATCGAGTTGTCGCGTAGGATGGACGGCAACGAGACGGCCACAAGACGGCCGCCACAAGACGGCCGCAAGTCCGCTCTCCCTCTTCCTAATTGTTGAAGCTTCGTTTGTTTAATCCTCCCTTACAATGTCTCCAATTGCCTATTTTAAAATCGAGTTGTCGCGTAGGATGGACTGCAACGAGACCGCCACAAGACGGCCGCCCCAAGACGGCCGCAAGTAATTGATAGAGCACATAGCCGTTTTCATTGTCGGTCGCTCGCCCTTTTTCTTTGCTACCGTGGGAAGAATGAGCCCGCTTGCCCTCTTGCTGAATGTTAAAGCTTCGTTTGTTTAATCCTCCCTTACAATGTCTCCAATGCCTATTTATTTATTTAACGTGAAAAAAGCCGTATTTATTTATTTCCGGTGTACAAAGGCGTATTTATTATTTCACATGCACAAAGGCGTATTTATTGATTTCAGATGTACAAACGCGTATTACAACCATTTTTCCAGGAAACAATCATATGAATGAGGGAGGAAGGAAATCGTCCCAGTGTTTTTAACGGTGCATTAAACACCACCCGTGCGTAGCACGGGCTTCCACTAGTACTCTTATACGTTCGGTTAAGAATGGGAGGGCCAGAGATAAGCAGCATTAGTCAACTATGTTGGCAGTTGACTTCCTGTCGCTGCATTCCGATGTATTCCTAATTATGGCTGCTTTAGCAGTTACAATTAGAAATCGTTGTTTGTTTGACAATAGCTATGGGAACACAAGAAAGTGTTGGTATCCTCGCGTTGGCCCCTTTTATTGCCATGGAATGTGTTTCGGCCACTTTACGATTACAATTTTTAAAAATAGTGTTTAATGAAAAAGATAAGCTAAAAACATGAAAAAAAAGAAAGGTTTTTAAACTTAAAACAGTACTTTTTATTTTGCAACAATTGATATGTTTATCAATTGTTGCAAAATAAAAAGTACTGTTTAAGTTTAAAAACCTTTCTTTTTTTTTACATATTTTTCTCACTAGCGTGTTTTGAACGAGTGTTTACAAGGTGTTGCAAATGTTAAACACATTTCACGTTTGCAACACTATACATAGTGATTCTTAAAGTACTATGAAAGTAGGTCTATAATAGGCCTACATGGTTGGCCTAAAATCCTTTCTTTTTTTTACATATTTTTCTCACTAGCGTGTTTTGAACGAATGTTTACAAGGTGTTGCAAATGGAACAGCGTTTCATTTTAAACACATTTCACGTCAGCAACACTATACATGGTGATTCTTAAAGTACTGAGAAAGTAGGTCTATAATAGGCCTACATGGTAGGTCTATAATAGGCCTACATGGTAGGCCTATACATGGCCTACATGGTTATACGAGTGTACACAGTTTGTTAGAACTGTAAAACCATGCACAACTTCCGTCCAAATAAACCTTGGTAATATCTGTGGAAATCGATGGTGGACTGTAGGCCTAAACCACGGTGCAAAACACGAGACAAATCATACCGGAGTGGGGGATAAAAGGATCGGGGGAGGGGGCAAGAATACACCATAGAACTAAACCGACGGAAAGCAAAGGAATTAAAATCAACGAACGAACAGACATCTATTATTGTACATTACACTGGCTGGCCTAACAACCTTGCTTAAGCATACGGTAAACGTAGATCCTCTGGCTTGAGGGGCGGGAGAGGGCAAAAATACACCTGCTCTGAAGAGTACATACAGTATACCTTAATTATTATTTCCTCTATTGCAAGGATGGCCAGTCTACAAGCGACTATGAAGAGTTCTTCCTCTACCCCCTTCCCCCGGAGTTATGTTGATATTTGTTCTACATGCCCGTTCCTGGGAGGAGAGGAGGGGTTGAACAAGGGTAAAGTCGCTCCACTGTTCTGAAGGAGAGAATATTGAATTCAGCGATCATGTACAGTTGCTGACGATTACTGCACATCCCTCACGTAAAAGAGCATAACCCTATACTTACGATTACGAGTGCAGTGCAGTGCAGTGCATTACAGTGTCCGCGGCCTATCTTGAGTTCGCCCCACAACGAACACAGATAATCGATTGTATGTTTTCGATAGCAGAGCACCTTGTTGATATCCTAGATGGTTACAAAAACAATGGCGGCCGTCGATTAAAGCCCCTCTCTCCAGGAAGACGTAGCAGCTCATAAAATAGATGCAGGGCTCAAGATACGCCGCGCATACAGTAGGTCGGTAAGCTATTTATTGCTTTCATTGTAGTACGTCATACAGTGTTACGAGGTAGCATTATCTACATCGAGTGTTCTCATCATTGAATGCAAGGTTTTTCTCGTTTCACTTGTTTCTCTGGGGCTCTCACGTTTAGGTCTGTGTCCATTTATGTTTTCAAATCGGTTTATCTCTTATCTTTTGTTTGCCTGTGATTCCATGCTGTTTGTTCTTCGGGTTAGTTTCCATTGACCAGATCTGATCGTTTTCTTTGCCATTTGCCTTTCTGGAGTAGAAAGCTAGTTTATTATTATTTATTTATTGCCGCAAGAATGCCTGCAAAGTACATTACTGAGGAACACATAGAACTGGTCCTGCTTTATGGCATGGAGGGAGTCAACTCTCAAATCTTCGCAGCAGTGAGTGACCAATTTCACCTCCGTCATCCAGATCGGGATAGACCACGTGATAACACAATCTCTAATTTATTACAGGAATTCAAGGAAACAGGTTCTGTGGCTGACAACTGCATGACAAGTTTGTGGCCGTCCACGTTCGTTACTGGATGAGGGGCATACTTGCAGTGATTGAATCCGTTGAGGGATCTCACAAAATCTCTCGTGTATCTCAAAGAATCCTGGCCCAACAGGTGAATACCAATCAAACAGCTATTCACAGAATCCTTAAAGAACAAGGTTACCAACGATTTATAGCCTGCCACTCCACGCCATTTAAATGAGAAGGACTTCGATAGAAGGCTCCAATTCGCACAATGGGCTATTGCTATCGATTCTGATGAAACATTACATTTCTACATCGTCTGGTAATGACTGGTGAGGCCTACACTGCTTTGCATGTATCACCACACAAACAAAACACGCGTGAATACGCGATCACAAACCCATACTTCACAATTGAGAGTCACTTTCAACGTAATCCCAGGGCAAATGTGTGGTATGAGTTTCTAGGGTCAGAGGTGATATAGGGCCTTTTTTCATTGATGGATCACTAAAGGCTGCACGGTGTACTTGCAGCTACTTCAGGATGAGATACAACCTGCCGTCGAGGAGACGGTGCCGCTGGCCTTTATTAATAATGTATCATGGTTTCAGCATGATGGGGCCCCGCCCCATTTTGGACTAAATGTCACAGGCTGGTTGGATCAGACCTTCGAACCAGGTGGTTTGAGAGAGGGGAACCAGTGGAATGGCCACCTAAGAGTCCCGACCTAACACCTCCTGTCTTTTTTCCTATGGGGCTATCCTCAAGGACAATCGTTTCGCAGCACCACAACACCTGGCAAACATTCAGGAGCTCCGCTAGAGAACTGTTGACATCTGTCGAACAATAAGCACGGTCAGCTACGACTGAGGGAGTTTGGCAAGATCTGGACCAAAGTCTCAGGCATTGCGTATAGCAGTGCAGGAAAGGCACTTCGAAACATAGTCTTGAATTACATTGGGGAACAGAAGGCTTAGGAAATTCAGCATTCAAACTGAAGGATTTAAGTTCAACGTAGCTTAAGCAAGCTATTATGTTAGGCCTGCAGCCACGGTGCTGCCGTTCACTTGATTTCCATTTCTTTGCTTTCGTCGGCTTAGTTCCATGGTGCTCCCCCTCCACCCCCCCCCCCCCCCCCCGGTATGATGTCCCTGTGTTTTTTTTAAGATGGTCTAGGTCTACAGTCTGTGCCATCGATTTCCACAGAGATTACGAACCCTTATTTGGATCGGAGTTGTGCACGGTTTACAGTCCTAACAAATTGTGCACAGTCATATAGGCCTATTTTCTCAGTACTTTATGCATCACTCTGTTTATAAACGCTAATGTTTGGGACAAGTTTCTGCTCATCGCGTGCTATCTGTAAAAAACTTTTATGTGTTTTCAGCTGAAAACGTCTAAAAATATTTTCCATTTGTGTATAAAATGTCTATTTTAAAACACATGTTTTTTGCAGTGTAATTCTCCATAAACAAGTTGTCAATTTTTATAAGATGTTTTAAACTTAAACTCCTAAACACATAACTTATGCACTTTCCACTTTTCTAGTGGTTATTGTGTGAAGTCACATAAAACAAAACTCCTAATAGCATGAGTCTTTGCTTATTTATTTTCTTTGCTAAAGCCCCTATATAGAAATGGTATTTTTGAAGGTGCATATAAAATACAGTTTATTAAAAAGCTTTGCGTTTACAGTGAAAAAATATGGGCGTTAACACCACCACGTGACCAATGTGCCCAAAAGCTAGCATGCGTCGAACTTCGGAAACTTTCACAATGGCATCAGCCGCTGACGATTCACAAACAACAAAGGACACTTCAATCTTTCAACTAGAACTTGCGTGTCCTAGTCCTAAGGATATTTTTGAATGCACTGTTTAAGATTACGGTACGTAGGCTATACTTCATTACGTGCCAGGTGGAACCGTAGATGCAGTTTAGAACACATATGTGGTTCCTAAACCAATGGAACTAATGGGGACATCACTCGACAATAGAATCAGCCAAGTTTGTCAGCTAAAGTCGGCCCCGAGGCAAAGCCGGACTGCCTCATGCATCCTTGACAAAGAAATCCACGAAGACAGCAATTTTTCGGCTTGTCTACATTTTGATATGCTGATGCATCCTGTCAGGATTTTTCAGGGTGCCTTGCATCCTGTCAGGAATTTTTTGGTATCGTGCATCCTGTCAGGACTTAAGTCTCGGTGTGATTGAATCCTGCTAGAATTTTTGGGGGTGACATGCATCCTGTGAGGCTTTTGCGGCGTGCTTGCATCCTATCACGATTTTGCGTGGGGAACTTGTATCTTGTGAGGATTATTCGGGTTGACTTGCATCCTCTCAGGATTTTGCGGGGTGACCAGCATCCAGTCAGAATATTTTGGGGATGACCTTGGACATTACATACATCCTATTTTGAATAGGGCTAACTGGTCAACATGACTTCATTTGGCTGGACATCAGATTTTGTGTTGGATTGGCTTTCGGCTTTCAAGCCATTGTTACACTGGATTTTTCCTGACGTCCAATTGACGTTACTTCTGTGCGATTCGTTAGTATTCAAAAATACTAAACAAAGAAGCACGCTTTTGTTGAAAGCATTGGTCCTCTTCAGTCTTAGGTGACATGAGAGAAACGAACCATCCCGATCAGGGAATCATGAACGAAAAAAATAAAGCTTAATTTTCTTTTCTTCTCGCAGTTTAACTAGAACGAAAAACCAAAAACAGGAAATAACGAACGAGCAAGGGAAATTACCAATGCATGGTAAACGCTGGCGGCAACATCTAGAAAATATAGAAAACGAGCATTGCTAGAAAACTCTCAGTCTATAGATGTTTTTATCTGCATTTAAAAAAAAAAACACCCTAAAAGTATTAAAGACAAATATTGGATGAGGAAGTAGGCTAAGTACACTAAAATGTTTATAGTATTACAGACTTAATTGCTTAATTCGAAATACACGAAATTCGAAATATTGAGATGTAGGCTATGAAATATCAGCTATTTCAGATATACAAGATCGACATTGCGATTTCACATTTTCCAGGAAATTATTAAGCATTATGACGCGTTACAGGGTTTGGGGGAGACAGCAATAGCGCAGGTAGGGAAGGGGTGTGGGGATGGACGTCCAGCTTCCCCCCCCCCCTACCACCACCACCCCTTCCCTACCTACACCACTGCTTAGGGGCATGTAAATCCCCCTGCCATTCCTGCCGCTTATGCATTTTATTTATTTTTGCAATTAAAAAATAAAATATGTCCACGTTATAACGGCTTTAGTCTAATTCGACCGGGGGGTTTGGGGGAGCACTGTAGACTTCTTCAGTCGGGTCTAGGGCTAAGTCCAGGACGGTAAAGCACGTTAAGACAATGAAGTAACTGACCTGACCTTATTAGGTAATACGTACGACGCGATAGGATGTAAATTTGTATTTACTCTCATTTTAATGACTTTGCAATAATTGCTAATGTTCCTTAAAAATATAGGTGCAATACCAACTCGGCTACGTTTGAGCTTTTTGCCTTTTAGTGTGAACCTCTTTGGTGCAGGTCCTTTTCATATTTCAGCTTTTTTATTTTATTTTAGGTAGGCCTAAGCTACGTTTCATATTAATTTTAACAGGCTTTCGTTTGCTCCCACATTTAGTTTCTGTTCGCTACTTGCAGCCTCTTTCCGCCATCGCCACTGTCTAAAATTAAAATTCCACGGTAGCCGCCGTAGTTAAGCTGGCAAAGAGCGACCAATAATGCTTGCATTGTTTATATGTATTTATTGCAGTGAGAGTATCTTTCCTAGACTTAAAATATTAAAGATAAAGCATTTAACTGCAAGCCAAACAATCATCAGTGACAACAGTAGTACACAATAATCAAAAGATTCAAAAACTCCGCGGTTCTCTACGACAATGTTGAAGCGCACACCTCTGGCACATCTGCGAACATTATTTTTTAAAAGTTGGAATTATCACAGTTGTAGGTCAGACGGTGTTAGCTTGGATGTGAAGATAGCATTTAAACAATTCGAACGCTTTCAGAACTATTAGGCCTAATTTTTAGCTGTTGTTTTAATTTCGTAAGCGGCAATGGCAGACAAATTAGGCTTGTTGCGTTCGAGGTTAAGCCAAATTCGTTCTTGCAACACGGGATTGAGAGTTTCCAAAATTTAAGAACAGGAATGTTGAAATTACTGTACGAAGCCATCTTATTGTTTTGTGCTGCAGTCTAAACACGTCATCTGCCGCAGTATTTCGTTTTATACAAGCCGTTTCGTCGCAGAGCGGCGGTTTGAGGTTTCACATTTGGAATTCCCGTTTATAGTATGCATAAACTCCAGTTCGGTCACCATGCTGGGTGAATTCCTCCAAGCATTTTTTTCACGTGAGACGAATGTGAGTCGTTAACTAATCCTTTTTTTTTTTCAATTTGCCCGCCTTCCTCTATGTATAGTGCAGGTGAAAGTGCGATAAGCAAATGTTATTATTTCCTTGAGTTACGTCGAAAAGAATTTTTAGCTATAAGGAAGCAACGATGATTTATTTTGATGGTTTTTAATAGTTCACGTGATATGCTTCGTCGGAATTCCTTAACTATAGCTTCAGGATTCCAACACTCCGCCATTGTAAATTGGAAACATCGTAATGTGGCAAATTTCATAGCAATCTATTCTTTGGTTTGGGCTCAACTCAGATTACAACAAAAGTGCGACCAACCAACCTTTTGCCATTAGGTATCCGTTATATGCTACGCTTCGCCAATTATTTATAAAACTTATTGTACGTTGCAATTTGACTGCATAATTGGCACATGCAACGCCCAACCTAGGGTATATGAAGCCGAGTAGGGCTAGAGGTCAGTTAGGACTCCCTGACTCCCCCCTCCCCCCTCGATCTCGGGCCTGACTGACGGTGACTTCCGCATTTTCCGTGAGTGCATGTAAGTTTGCAGAAGAACTTGGTCTCCATTAAAGAGGCAGAGAGGAGCGAAAAACATAGGAAAATGTAACATAGGCCTACTTTCTATTCGACTTTCCAGCATTTAAAACGAGATTAAAACTATAAAAAATTTTTTGGAATTTTGTAGGATTTGTTTCGGATTGTTCCGGATTTAAGTAGTCGGATTTATTGGATCTAAGTTGTCATTTTTGGAGCTTTAGGTATATTTTTCGTATTTTTTAAAAGCGGATTTGCATGGTTTAAATCCGGATTTCAGACCAATTTTACTGGATTTATGAAGTTGGTAATCCATCAGCTGAGGTATACGAGATTTGAGATAATTGGGATGTTCGATTTGTGATTTAAGATAAGTGAGATGTTCGATACTTTGTTGTTTCCCATTTTATAGTTGTTTCTACAACTGGTAAAATGAAGGTGCTTTCATACTCATTATAGCGTGTTATGGTGCAAAAAATCAAACTTTTATTATTTTTTCACACCCAAAAATAGCGCTAAAAATGTAAAACTAAGCCTATCAAAAGGTATGTAGGGATCATGCAGCTTCCTACGGAAGAAGATTCACAGTTTTTCCATAAAAATTATGGGCCAGACTAAAACCAAGTCCAGACTTAAACCAGACTTAAACCCCAAGTCCCCAACAACAACAACAACAACAATAGGTTGAAAATAGGGGTATTGGGTATAAGGGTGTTTCAGACATGGTTAAGACTTTGTAAAAAAGGTGTTAAAATACTGGTGGCTAAGTCTTGCATGACGATACGCTAACTTTCAAAATAATCCGTTTATTTTTAATAAGCGGAATAAGACACTAAATTAGTAATGATTGTGTTAAAACTCGTCTCTCTTACTATACTAGCCGCTAATTGGATTTGCTTCTGTAGTAATTTTTGTAAACGAGTTGTATAACAGGATTATTATTCATGCAGAAATCATATAGTTAAAACTGTATTCTGTAAACATGACTGTCACGAGCGTTCCTTGTGTAAGCCTCAGCATGAACTTCCATGTTAAACGTCAAACTTTGAAAACTTCTAGTTGTTGTTGTTGCTTTCTTGTTGTTGGACTCTTAGTCCTCAACCTGGAGATCGAACCAATGATCCGATTTTCAAATTTTACAGCTTAAAAAATAGGTATGAACAAGGCCTAGGGCTGTATGAACGCTATTTTAAAATGACGACATTGTTATTTGTCCTTCTTCTTGCTGGGGAAATGTTGCTTTCTCCTAGATATCGAACCAGTTGGCTTAAAATGTAGGTATTAACAAGGGCAAGACCTTTTAAACGTCATTCTAATGTCATCGATTCATTTCAAAAAGCTCATATCAAAATCCAAGAAAAGAATTAACAGTATGAAAAAACGTGTAACGAATAAAATACGCATGTTGGCTTTCCTGTATGACTCAGTTTTGCGACATTATAGTTCAAAAGTATGTAAATTTTGCCAACACATTCATTTTCTTGTTTTTTTTTTCTTTCGTGCGAGATGATTTTGCGACATTAACTATAACCTGTGTAAATGTTGCAAACGTGATTCTCAGCGGGTCGCATGACATACCGGAAGGATTTACGTCCCTTTAAAATATATCTAAAGTTCGTACACAGTAAAGAGAGTTTGTATTGCGTGGAAAAGGTTTAGCTACTAACCGCGGAAATAGTTTGCTTTGCTCGCTTAATCCGCACACCTCCGTGCTACAGAAACGCGCATGTTTGACTGCCTTTTATAGCCTACAGGTATACTTTTCCGTGGGTCCAACCAGCTGAAGCCAACCAATTTTGATCTACAGGTTGATCCAAATAGTGTTACGAGCCGATATCCTGAGAATGGCTAATGAGAGAATAATAATGATAGAAATACAATGATGGGTGTGATGGGGGACGTTCGCACGAGAAAAAAAGGAATGACCTTGAATTAATATTTCAAGGTCATCTCCGTGCTACCTTCCAAACGAGAAACGATATGGCAAAAAAGTAAATTAGAAAGTTGGACGCAAGGACACAATATGACCAACAAAAAAAAAGATTCAAAATCGGATAATAAATAAAATAATTACGATGATGTTTAAAAACTAACTCTGATTATGCTAGCTGCACTGCCGAGAAGTTGGCTTTACTACACTGCAGCCAACATGTTCAGAGTTAGCTTTTAAACATCATCATAACTATTTTATTTATTATCCGATTTTGAATCTGTTTTTTTTTTGTTGTTGGTCATATTGTCTCCTCGCATCCAACTTTCTAATTTACTTTTTTGCCGTATCGTATCTCGTTTGGGAGATAGCACGAGGATGACCTTGAATTATTAATTCAATTTATTATAAATTCAATTTATTATTTGAATTTATTATTAATTCAAGGTCGTTCCTTTTTTCTCGTGTAAACGTCCCCCATCACACGCCATCATTGCATTTCTATCATTATTATTCTCTCATTAGCCATTCTAATGAGAATATCGGCTCGTAACACTTTAGTTGGAACGCCCTGTATATATGCTGTGCTGCTGATAATAAATTTGATGTAAAATACGTCGTCGTCGTGACGTGTCTTTCCGAGGAGTAAGTATATTCAGGCAAAATGCATTAAACACGCACGCACTCCTTCAAACCTACGTATACACGCCCGTATGGAACTTTTTTAATGAAGTTTACATTTATGAGGAAAAACGACGACACAAGATGCACATCGATAAATAACGCACATCGAACAAGGTAAAAAAAAAAGGCTGAACAAAATATGATCGGCTTTATTTACTCGACAAGGTAGAAGAAATAAAAATTATGTTCATCGATCTTAAGCCGAATCGATTTTATTTAAGTATACCTATTTCTCATTTCGACTTTGGCAGGACACGGCCTATTGCTTTCATGGCGTTTGTGGGCTGCGGAATTGGTCTTCCGTTGTAAAATCTGACAATAGTTAGTAGTGCTCTGTTAATAGGTAAGTAATTAATCCTAACTCACACTATAAAATATTTGTGTTATAAAATAAACACATTTCAAATACACCTGAGAACGTTTTAGGAGAATTGTTTTTATTAAAACACGCATGAAAGAGTTGTACCAATAGCATGGGTTCAGAAGAAACCTTTCAAAACATGAGCGTTTGTAATTGCAGATGTAAAATGCGTTTAAAATAAAACACGAGCATTCAATTTGCCACACTTAAATAAACACGTGTTTGACGGAAGTGCCTGATGTTTTTTATTTGAAGCACTATTTTTTTTTATGATAACCATAAGAGTTTTCGTTTTACGGCACAGTTTTCAAAAACACTGCGTTGTAATAAAAGCACTACTGTTTTATTTTAAACACGTTTGTCGCACCGTGTGTGTTAAGCGTATGTTTATAAAGCGTTACCGCTAGTGTTTTATTTTGGACCCATTTGCCATGTGCCATCAGTCCATGCAATTTGAAAACGTATTTATATATTTTTCAGCAAATAAAATGTCTCAAACAATTTCTAGCTTTGTCCAAAATGTTTTTACAGTGTAAGGAGTCAAAAACGACGATGGTGGGTTCAAGACCTATGTATTTATTTATTTATGTATTCATTTTATTTATTTATTTAAAAGAGAGGTGTTTGCCAAACTCCAAATTTGCATTGGCGGCTTCCCCTGGTGGCGGCTTCCCCTGAAGCTGCGGCAGGGATGCCAGCCCTCCCCACCAAAAGCAAAAAACAAAACAAAACTAGGTCACCACACCAGAGCAGCCAAACCCATGGCGTCGTATGCTTCAAACGCTACGTTACGTATACGGCGACGTTTCCACGGCTTGGAGTTCGACTGTAGCATTTACTATGGAATTAGGGTAAGCCAATGTTTACGCCACTTTACAAAGACTGGATCCAATGCCGATTTTGAAGTCACCGTCGAGCAAACATTGTCGGGACTCGTTTATTTTACAAACATGATAAAAACACGAAAACGTGGTCAGTCATGGAAATTAGAAAAAAGAAAAGCTTGCCTTGGCAAACTTGACGCAGATTAAAAAAAAAAAATAAAGCAGTTTATGAATATAACCTTATTTAAAACATGGCGAAAGGGTGGGTGACGAACGGTCGACTCATCAGACCCTGGACCATACAACCAATTACTTTTATATGCAGGTTCATTTGCATGATGCGAATCCCTTTCCTTGCACTGTCTGTTCGGCTTCATGGCTTCGGCTGGGTAAGCGTCAAATTTGCCGCCTGTTAGGTCTGCCCCATCCCCCTTTGTTGTCTTCCCCAGGTCACATCTTCCTTTCACCCCCTTTTTCTTTTGGGTTCTCATGCCTTCCCCCTCCCCCATTCCTCGCTGTTCCCATGCCCCCCTTTTTTCCCAATTTTTATTCCGTTATATTTTTAAAATACTATTATATGTATGTGTGTATATTTTTTTAATCCATCCCACTTTACATTTCATTCTTTCACCCGTTTTCATTTTGTTTTTTAACAAACTTTGTCATTCTTTCACCCATTTTTTGGTTGGTTTTGTGGCATTTACAGTAAATTTTTGAACACGCAAATGAACCTGTATAGATATAAAAGTAATTGGTTGTGTGATCCAGGGTGTGATGAGTCGACCGAATAGAAGACGAAGCGTCACCCACCCTATTATTGTGTTTTTAATAAGGTTTGATAAACCGCTTCTTATCTGTGTCAAGAGTGTCAAAACAAGCTCTTATCTAATTTCTAATTTCTTTTTTTTTCCCCAACTCTTTTATCAGCCAGTTCCATTTTTTTTTAACCAAAGGAAGTACACGTGGCGCATTAATACGTATTGTGTAGGGTAATCGGGATATTGCTGGTATAGGATGTGAAAGCATAGAGCGGATGCAATAAAGCCACATTCACTGCGGATCTCTCATTTGGGAGCCAGTCATTTAGCTAAAATGGAGATAAAACATTGGCGTCTTTAGTCGAACCAACGCTGACAAAGCCAACAGGGGATTGTAGGCCTAAAAATTAGCAATTTCTTGGATTTGTCTGCAGCTGCTGCAGTTTTTAACAAATGGAATTTATTTTTATTTTTTCCAATTTAACCAACTTTAATATAGGTTTTGTAGCTCAAGGGATTGGATATTCAGTAATTTTTGCTCACCTGGTGTCTAGGTATAGCTTACGTGTGCATACCCGGCACGACACGACAAAACACGAGCTGAATAATAAGAGTATGACGTTAACGCATCTCTATACAACTTATTACTCAAGATTTAACAGACAAGACCGATGCGAATAGATTGGTATCCCACCCAAGATGGCTGCTCGCCGTTCGAGTCGCTCGGTTAAATTACGGCATTTAACCTAGTCGCTAGGTTAAATACCTTCACAGCAAAAATAGCGCTGTGAGTTACAACACCTATAACCCTAAAACCCGTTATAAGGAGGCCTGGGTCTTGTAATGAGGTTTTAGGCGTTGTAAAGCACAACGTCTACAAACGTAACGTGTAAGATCAGTCTTCCAACGACGAAAAGATGTTGCGTGTTTAATTAAACGTCTACGGAATAGGAGTTGTAAACCGCAACGTCTATATATATATGTGTGGTTAACCACAAACACCGAGAAAGGCACTGAATGACGTCTCAAATATAATTAAGAGTAAACGTTTTGCTTAACAAAATACGTTAAGGATGCCTTTTCAGGTTATAAATATTTTGTTATAGTCCATCTTTGAGAAGATTTTCAGTCTCTGGATGAAAATACTGGCGACTAAACTGTTAAAATAAGATTAGTTCGCCTTATTGAATCTGTTCGAATTGAATCTGTATTCTTCACAACTGTAGTGGAGCGATTCAAACGTCAGCACAGATATTTCAGGCCTATACTGATATTTTACGTCTATATACTGACTTCGTAATAGCACAAGCGATTACAATAATTTTCAACTATATTCTACACTGTTAAATGTTTCCAGAGTTCCAAAATTGAGGCCAACCATTTCGTCGCAAAATCTAAAGTTTATACATAGTTTTAAATGTATTAAAACTTGATGGCTTATTCAAAACTTCAAAAAAAAATACTTTTAAGTACGATAGTCTACATGTATTATCCATGACGGATTAGACCAGGATTGCCCTAAATTTATGTATACGTATAGGATAAGACTTGAAGGCAATTTAATTCTGAACATTTGTTACCGGTTTTCTAATCTGATCACCGGTTTAGTATTAAACAAAAAAAAACTTGTTTAGGTGCCATTTTTAACCGCCATCTCAGATTTTTACCAACTTCCAAGAACTTTTGTGATTTAAGTAAGTTTTCAATAAAACTTTTCGAAGAACTTTCGCGAAAACTGCAGGTCATTGTAACTTTCAGTTTTCACCCGTTATAATAATAATAATAATAATAAATAATAAATTTAATTTTTCCTGCCCACAAGAGGGACATGGGGGTAGGAATG
>JAHWFP010210284.1:0-47175 GCA_023313725.1 Lithobius niger
GTGAAGTTTCATTTGTGGCGTAGGTGTTATATTTTTGTTCAAATGTCTCGATTCAGCCACTGTAATCGCCGGATGCCGGTTTTTGCAATCTTGGAGGGAGTTTCAGCGTAATTGTTCTGTGATGTGATAAGTTTTTATTCTTAATTTACCAGTGTTTTATTTTTCGACTAGACCAAGAATTTTTCAAAGTTTGCGTGCCCAAGGCAGCTGTAGCCACCTTGTCCTTGAGTGTATTGATACCTTCCAGCGACAGTTATAGGAGGGTGAGAAGGTAAACCATTTTATCCTTAAAATCTGTGAAATATGGAAAAGATTACGGATCGGCCGATAGGCCTTAGAGTTTTTACCGATCTGAACCAATACCGATGAAGGATAAACTGAAGGATACGATACTGACAATAATAATAAAAAACATGAATAAAAATTTTATTTCCATACAACTTCAGTGCAACTTTAGTTACTGGTTTGGCATGGGTTCCAACTGCTGAGAGAATCCAAAAAGTTCTTTGCAGCAATAACAACATGTTTACTCTTATTCCTACTTATGGCTTCAGTACATTCATCTTCTACTTAGATTTTAAGTTCGTAGCCTAGTTGTAAAACTTAGAACCTCGGAACCATCACGTATTACATTTTCATTACACACTGAGCTTTGCTTTTCTCATTTGGTTGTTGCTGTTACCGCCTTTGGTGTCAGTTTTGCGGGGGAAACAGTTGTGGTTTTTGGCATAACGAATATCTGTATCGGAAACCTTACAATGATCCGATACCGATATGGCAAAAATACAAATATCAATATTGGACTATCCCTGAAAAAGATGTCGCCAGCGTGTTGTAAGTACTCTTTAATTGTATTAGCTTTTAACCAGAAGAGGTCAGTATTGTGTATCCCCTTTACTGACAAACTTTCAAAGCAAATATCAAAAATCCAGAGCTGCTCGAAAATGAGTCCTCTCCAATATCGGTCGCGACTTACCATTAGCTCGTCAAAAGGCGACTAGCAACAGAGACTGACGTTCAAATAGTGATACCTCAAAGACCTGTATAAGCTAGATAAATGGTTCACTGCATTAAGCTTGTCATTACAGTTAGTGTTTTATGAAACCCGCCAGGTACATTTCATTTGGCTTGTTGAAATTACTCGTATGAAATTTTCATGCTATATCCAAATGACAATTCCTAGTTCACACTTCGTAGGAGCGAATTTTCGGTGGACTGTATTAACAGTTTCTATTAGCCGTTTGAGAAATATCCACTACCTGTAAATTCTTGCATTCAGTTCCCGTAATGATTCTTTCCCTTGAGGCTTTTTTTTATCTCGCTTGATCCAGCCAGCTTCGTAACCTCCAGCCGTGCGTAGTCCCTCCTACAAAAGCTTTCGGGCGAGGCAGCCCGCCATGTCTTTTCCCCAAGCTTCTGCTCAAGACGGTTGCATCGCTCTTCCCGTCCAACAAGTCCTCTTTTGCGGAAAGAAGCTTTCACCGCGAAAGAAGCTCCACCACAAAAGCTTTGTTGAAAGAAGCTCCGTCAAGCTTTCTCTGAAAGAATCTCTTCTCAAGTGGCTTTCAGCGAATGTGTTCCCGTTATTATCACGCCCTTTCGCCAAAAGACCCTGCCCTTCAAGTCATGTCTCCTCCAATTGAAGGGAAATCTTCCAGACTTTTCTTCCCTGTCTGCCAGCTCTCCAGCAGCGGACCCTAATGTTCTTGTCAACCCGTCGCCTTCTCCACTACATCAGGCAACAGGTACCTTTCAACTGAATTTTAGCTCAACAACCTCGTCATCCATCCAATGCAGACAAGCTGTAATTCGACGTTCTTCCCACCACAAGCGAAAGAAGAACCGGAAATCCTCGGCTTACAGTGGCTCCAAACATCCCACGTCTCCGCTCGATCTTTCGTCAAGCTCATCATGCTCCTACAAGGGCTCTCATCCTCCTTCGGGTTCGCTCACGCTCACGTCCGCCGAAATCTACGCTTTCATGGACCATGCCATCCATGACTCATTATCCGCCACACCATTCCTCGCCAGCACCACCAGCATCGTCACGTGGTAACTCGTACACTAATGACTGGGTAACCGCATTATTCGACGACTCTTCCAGGTAAAAGGAAAGACTCCATTTTCCTAAAATCCTCGAAATGTAGCCGTCATCATGCCGCTGATTCCCGCGATGACCAACCTTTTGAGCGCTCTTTTCCCCTCCACCTCATTCACTTCCGCACTTCGCATCTGTCCTGAACGACTCCCGTCGACCATCTTCTAACAGTACCGCCACCCCACCTCCCCAGAACAATCCCAATGACACTCACCATGCTCAGTTTGAGGATACTTCCTGCAAGATGACAATGACCCAACCATCATGCCTTGAGTGGAACTTCTGAAAACCGTTGAAGATGTAGTTCCTGATCACTTTCTCTACAAACCAGCCCCTGCGGACTCTCAACCCACGAAAAAAGGGCCTCATCACTGGATTTGGTTTTGGCCTTCGAGACAGGAATTAGAAATACCGTGCCAAACTTGGTCAATCAATAACTCTTCTCTCTACCCTCCTCCGCAACGGAGGCCTTCTTCTCGGCATAGGCGAGCCGCTTGAACTGGATAAGGACCCTCCAGCCTCAAGAACTGGCCGTGAAGCTTATTTCTTTTGCTCTTGTGGAGATGGTGTCGCCAACCCTCATCTCTTCGAAATGTACTCCCGATCCGAATTTTTAACGGCAGAAGCAAAAATGGATTTTGGCACTGACTTATTCATTCCCAAGAAACCTGAAGTTCCATCTGCAGTCGTCAAGGAGAATGACAAAATTCTTCTCTGCTTCAGGGCTGCGTCCCAAACCAACGTCATCGGCACTTCAATAAATGCACTCTGCGTGAGACTTTCCACCGAATCAAACCGAACCGAAGCGAAACTCTTCTACTTTCTCATCACCGAACTTTTCAAGAAGGCTTATTAAGTTCCTACACAACTTACCACTCCTTCAACTGGCTTACTGAGGCGCTCTTCAATTCCAACCCACTTGTACGTGACATTGCTCTAAGCTCAGCTTCCAACATCAATGATTCCACAAGACACATTTTACGGAAAAAATCATTTCACGAGACTTCCGTGTTCTGATTCCCTCCCTTGCTCCTAATCTTGACATCTCTCGGAAACCGAAGGAACATAATCCCAAGCAAAACAAAACTCTGTTTAAACAACAATCCCTGAAGGCCCAAAATCACCGCAAAGATGACGCCATCTGACAACCTTCTTACCGTCTTCCCAATTTCGTCTAATTTCTAAAGACGTCCTCAAAACGCTAATCGGCCCTTTCGTGGGGAAATTCCCAGGCAAGGGGAAATCCGGCAACTTCAAACGAAGCTCAACTCCGGACCGCCGCATTCGCTATTCCTCCCCTGCCTCCAAAACCAAATCTCTAAGAAGTCCACCTCGCAAGTCAAATCTCGCAAGTCATCTCAATCCCAGTCGGCGGTCATCTTCACCACTTCCTTCGGCCTAGAAAAAGTTCACCTCAGACCCTTTCATCTTCTTCATCGTTTCGGGCGGCTTTCGGCCAACCTTCCTATGCAAACCACCCCTCGTTTCTCCTCCTCCTTGGAAATTTGCCCCAACACCTTTCAACAGAAGTAGACGAATTGCTCTTTTAAAAAGCCATCCGACTATGCCCAAACCCACTTTTACCTAGATTTTACAGCTCAATCTTCTTCAGACCAAAGATTGCTACTTGATTTCAACCTCAAACCTCTGAACTGCCTCATGGAAAACCACCACTTCAAGATGGAAACCTGAGAAAACACCCGACAGTCTTTAAAACCCAACGAATGGACAATTTCGATAAGTCTACAGGATTCCTACCTCCATGTCCCGCTTCACGCTTCCGTATTTTCACCTCTTTCAATTCAATGTACAACGGAAACGTTTTCGAATTCCAATGCCTGCCGTTTGGCCTCAACTCTGCATCCAGAATCTTCACAACAGTCCTGAAACCCGTCCTAGCGCACCTACACCAATCTTGCGTTACCGTTAGCACTTATCTGGACGATTGGCTTTTGAACAACCTAAGCCAACAGTAATTAATCCTCAACCAACCCTCTCCAATATCGGTTGCCACTCGCCATTTGGCGAACGGAATCAACAGTTGGCGACTTGGAATTTAGCCCTACTCGCCAATACTGTGACTAACAATAGCGAATGTCACTCAAAGAGGGATATCTCGGGAACCATATAAGTTAAAGACGAACGGTTCGTGGAGTTTTGCTCAGCTTCATAATGGCTATGTAACAACTTTTTCTGCATTAATACTGTGATTGAAGAAAATTGCACAATTTCGTAAATGCATAAATTGAGAACCCATGCATCGTGCCAAGAAGTATTTGGTAGGTGGCGAGTACAAATTGTCAGGGTTCAGATAAAACCTGGAAAACCTTGGAGAACCTGGAAATCTCGGGGAAAATGGAGCCAAAGTCTCAGGGAAATTTCAGGAAAACTAGAATTTTTTTTGAAAATCAGGAAATTTAAATAAATGCCTTTGTGTCAGATCTGTAAGTTCCATTGAATTAGTAGATCGAAACAAAATCTTAGGCTAGCAGCAAATAATTTAATTTGGGATTTAATACTTTCAAGTATTTTCGATGTAACTTCAATAAACCAACTCTTAGGCTAGAGGCTAGTGCCAATATCTGTGATGAAAATGTGTTTAGTCCCATCCGGACTAGTCTGCAAACAGCTATTTTCTGGGATGTTGGGGTTATTTTCGTTCAACACCTGGAAGTTGTAATTGGATGCACCTGAAAAACCTAGAAATGTCAGGGAAATTGAGAATTAAAAAATTGTCTGAACCCTGATTGTGAAATGGCGAGTACTTTCTAAGGTCTACTGGCCAAGTGGCGACATTCGAGAGGGTTGTCCTCAACCGAGAATTCAACATGAACCTACTAAATCAGCTCGGCTTCAGAATAGACCTTAAAAGTGTCGACTCACCCCACCCAAGACTTCATTTTCCTCGGGACTTCATTCAATATCGTCTCTGCAACAATCTCACCTTCACCAGACAGAAACGAAGACCTTTTAAATCACGCTAGAAAGTTCAGCACACCAACCATCAGACTCTACGAGACCTCAACTTCCTTAATAGGGAAAATGAACTCCATGGCAAATATTGTCCCTTATGGCAGGTAGGATGACTCGACCATTTTACCACTTTCGGATCGACATTTGGGGCTCCACTCAACTACCAGAGGATGCCCCAAAGCTATAAATGAAAACTTCCCCTTGAAAAGCCTCCTATGGTGGTCAGACATCAAAAACATCTCGCAATCTGTCCCTCTCCATGAACGAACCCCGACCTCCACCTCTTGACGGATGCATCCCAAGAAGGGTGGGGAGCCCACATCGATCGATCTCTACGAAGTATCGGGTACCTGGGCCCCCCCCCCCCCAACATCCCGGACCACATAAATGTACTGGAAACGAAAGCAATCCTCAACACTATCCTACATTACTAGCACCTGATTTCAGGCAAGTACTCCAAGTCCACTCGGACAACACGACAGCTGTAACCTACATTCTGAAAGAAGGCTGAACGCAATCATGCCAACTCCATCAAATCTCATCGGCCATTGTCAATGTATGCCAAGCCCTGATAACAACCCTTCTTCCTCTTCACATTCTGGGCAACCTTAATGTCTTGGCGGATGCTTTATCTCGCAAAAAACCTCCTTCTGGGGACTCCAAAGAAATCCATTTGCGAATCTCTCTTCATAACATGAGGAACTCTGATGATCAATGTATTCTCCATGAAGCACAATGTCAAACTTCCCCAATTCATTAGCCCCCTCCCGGACAGTCAAGCTTGGGCAGTGGACGCACTAACCTTCCCATGGAAGAATCTCTTCCCATCGTTCACTCTTCTTCCACAAGTCCTGCAAAACATCGAACAAACTCCAGGATCGACCTCTTGGTCTATCATTCCGCGTTAAACTCCTTCTTCAAAGCTGCAGGCAATACACATCTCCTTGAAGACTTTCGCATCTCCACATTTCTAAAATCATTCGACGTCGAATGCCCTTCCGTCCACAGGATTTTTCCATACTGGACTTGGCCATCGTTTTAAACTCGCTGGTTAAACCACCCTACTGATATATCAGATATAATATATACTGATATATATATCTGATATATCGGAACTAAATCAGATGAGCCACATCAGCCACTTAACCCGCAAAACCGTGTTCCTCACAACACTTGCATCCAGCCTTCGATGCAGCGAAATAGAAGCACTATCAAGCGACCCCGATTACTGCTTTTTCGACAAATTCATTCACATTCGACCTCGTCCAGACTTGAGCGAAAACTCAGAAACCCTCGAAAACCATACCAGCGCTCACAAACATAATCGGCGATGAACCAGAACGTCTACTCTGTCCCGTCCGTGCTTTACGCTACTACATCAAAGGGACAGAAGTCGACGAATGCCACAAGGGCAGAAACCAACGTTTCTTACCCCTCAAGGACAACACTGTAGTTACTTCAGCCACCATGGTAGCAACATGCTGCAACAAACTTTCATCTCACCTCTTTACCAGAAAAACAGTTTTCTTGATAATGATGGCTTCACGCATACGATGCAGTGAAGTACAGCCATTGCAATGGATCCCTCTTATTTATTCTTTTTGGATGACTACAAAACCGTCTCGCTGACACACAAAGAATCATTCAGAACTAAGACTCAGAAACCAAACGACCCAACAAAGCCGATAATTATATCAACTCTCACTCCAATCATAGGAAATGAGCCTGAAAGATTACTCAGTCCTGTTTGGCCCTTAAAATACTACATGGAGTGAGCCGACAACAACGAATTTCGGAATGGAAGGAATCAACTTTTTCTACTGTTCAAGAAGAACTTTGAAACCTCACTGGCGATGATCCTTGATTAAGACTGTAATTGAAAACGCTTATGAAGCGTCAGACATCAGTTGCCACGACGACAACAACTGCTACTGCAACTGTTACTGCACGCTAGCTAAGACCCATCTCCACTTCTTGGGCCTTCGACAATGGTATCCCCATTCGTGCGATAGTGCAAGCAGCATCATACAGCAAAAATGACTAAAAGCTTCATACATAAAGCAAACTAAATAAACTTATAAAACCAAGAATGTATAGGGTTGGGGAGGAGAATTTGTAACCCTAAAAAGTCCCTATTGAAACTTGTTAGATCCTTTCCAATTAGTTCCATCAGAGTTTTCAGAGGGCGCCACATGTTCTATCTGCTAATTTTTGTTCATTTTTCATCCCAAATCTAAAGTAAACTAAATTAGGCTACAACGAAGCTAAACTAAATAATAATTAAATACAAGCTAGTTTCGTTTAATTTTAGGCTGAATACTGAGTAGAAATTCCCACATAAAACTCATGGCGCCCTCTATAAACTTAGACGGAACTAATGAGATAGGGTCTAAGATGTTCAAACATGGGGTCTCAGTCACAAATTCTCCTCCCAAACCCTATAAATTATTGATAAAACTCATAATGCGAATAAATGAGAATAAAGGCATTATGCTTTAAATTATTAGACTGAGGCCAAATTACGCACGTGAATGATAGCATAAACGCAGGCTTTTCTCTATGGAGTTAGGCCTAAACACTCTCCCTGGACAATAGTTGGGTCCGTTATTTTTTTTTTCATCAAATTAATTTTTCCAGCCCATGGGCGTTTAGTAGGCGATGTACAGTAATAGTTTATAAGGCTTTGTATTTCATCGAAAACAATATTGGCGCTGCGAGAGGCGAGATACAACACAGTGCAATCAATTTTGTAGGGAAATAATTAATGGCTTAATTAATATTCATAACAGAAACAATACAATTAATTAATTAAATGCATAACTGCATAATATCATACATTTATTAAATGCATGAGCCGAATATTTATTCGGATAGATCAAAACGACTCCAGATAGCAATTATAATTGGGAGTCCTTCTTCAAAGACAACCGAGAGGTGGCAAGATCATTTGAGACTGAACAAGTGTAATTACACCTATTGTTAGAGTTTAAAAGATGGCATTACCAGCTGACATTATTTACGACAGTTTCGTAGAAGCTAAATGACTTTCTAGAACTAGATTTAATTACGATAAGATCGTCGCTCATGATCGATCACTACGTAGAATAACAATAAGTCCCTCCCACACGGGATGGCGGCATATACCTTCAAAGTGCCGCGTACGGGGAACAATTAATGAACCCGAACACAACAATAGAATGATTGACAGGCAGAGAGGTCCCAATTGACGATAAGGGCCCAAACTGTCCAAATGTTACTATATTTAGCATTTCAATAATAAATCAATACTACAATGGATTGATCATGGCCGATAACGCCACAGTATTTAAGCTGAACCTCGGAATGCGTGATATCATCCGATCACCAGCAGCTTACCAGACGCTAACTAGTTCACGCCAGTCAAATTCCGAAGGCCGCAATCCAGAAGTACGCTAGGCAGATTTCCGTGCCGAGCCAGCGACGGGGCTTCGCCGCTCAGCCGACTCGTGGGCCCATGGCCGCACTCAAGCTTCAATTAATGAGCTAAGTATTCTGATTGATTAGCGATAGCTAATTGTGTTTATGCTTAACTAGTACCAATCCGTACGCTACTAAATTAACCCGAGATTCCTTTAATTCAACTCGGAGAATATAACAACGATTAGGTTTACCGCTCGACTTAATCCATCCGTAATGCCATTCGTTAGACTCATGTCCAATCATTGTAATCATACAATCAATCATAATAATCTGTCACTGATTTAATTGGCCATATGTGGGGTCAATATTGTGTACAGCGGAGTGTTGATTAAAGGCCCAGTATAATTGGATGTTTGCTTATTATTTAGCCTACCTATTTTATACTTGATTTGTGTTTTATACAATTGTTTGCCCTTATGCCATCCTGAACGATAATGTTTATTCTAGTCAAATGGTCACTGGAATAGAACATTACAATTTGTGCTAGAAGGGGTAGCTGAGCAAGCGTTGTTTCTGTATGCTTATTTCTTCTCTCTTTCTCGATTGATGGAAAGGAGGGGAGTGTTTTTACAATATTTGTTTTTTCTAGGATGAAATGCAAAAATAAGAATGAAAAAATAAAATAAAAATGGATGAAATAAGTTAACGAAGAAAGAGTGACTCCGTCTTTCAAACAAATGTTTATTTCTCCAAAATAAGACGTCCGTATACGTGTATTAAATTGTGTGGGCTACAAAACACTGGAAATTATTAGGTATTTTTAAAAATTTAGTGTGCAAAGAGCCTTGAAGTTGGATTAAGTTTGTCAGGAAATTGGTTTCATATGTCGTGTATGAACGTTGTACCGAGGCGCCCCCCCCCCCCCCCCCCCCGATAGCCATCTTAAACAGATTGAAGGGAGCTGTCCAATGGTGCAAATAATTTCGATCTACCTGCACTTTTATATACCTCAGGGATGATAACTCTCTTCTGGGGAAAAACCAGTCTGAAATATCAGTTTGTGGAACAATCCTCTCCAATGTCGGTCGCCACTCACCATGGCATATAAAAATCAACAGTTAGCAACTTTAATGTAACCGTACTAGCCAAAAAGGCAACTAGCGGTAGAGAACGATACTCAAATAGTGATATCTCAGGAACCGTATGAGCTAGACACTAATGGTTTGCGGCATATATGCTCAGATTTACAAGAACTATAGAACAGCTTTGTCTACAAACATACTGGGGTTAAAGATGATTATGCAATTTTTTAATGCATCAATTATAAAAATCATGCATCATGCAAGTTGTATTTGGTATGTGGGGACTGCTACTGGATTTACATTCGAGAGGGTTGATACGGAATAATTTTAACGTACCCGGTTTAATGGCAATTTTAAGATTCTTAAATCTGAAGACTCCCATGTCGTCTACATATGGTTCAACTTTCTGGATGCAAGTTTTCAGTTGTAAATAGTTACGTAACATTAACAAGCCAGCTACTTGGTTTTGAAGCAAAATGGTACAATTAATTAGTGATGTTATGTCATTATATCACAGGATTTTCTGTGGTCAAAGTAAAAGGGTGTAATGTTAACATTTTGGTTTTATAGCCCAGCAACTGATCATGGAATGACAATCTCTACACTTCTTTTTTTAAATTTTTTTTAACATTAGTTTGTGGTAATATCTCTTTAAAATAAAAATCTGTTTATTACAGCCGCATCTTGGAAGGGTGAGCCTCCACTATAAGGATGGTGCGAGTTTCAAAGCGGCCAGCCCCTTCACCTTCATCAACTACAAAGTCAAAGAAAACAAAGGTGCGTATCCCACCGGGGTTGAGAAAATTCCGTAGCAGAGTAACCCGGTTACAATGGGGCCGTCTTGATTTTGCCAAATTTTGTGGCAAAACTAGGTTGTAGCAAGACAAAAAAAAAAAAAATGAGCCTTGAATTGTTTTTTTTCTATGACTTTCTTAATAGGTTTAGTGAAATATTGCAAAATAAAATGAAATGGCCACAGAAAAAAACACTTGATTTTTTTTTTATATTCTGTGGGAATTTTGGTTCAGCTTGATCCTCTGTGTCCCACTGCTTGACATCGATAGATAGGGAAATGCGCACTTTCAAAGTTGAAATAAACATTGGAAATTGTGTTTTGCTGATTTCCAAAAACGTATGACACAATCGTACGACGTTTGTTTTTTTCAGGCTGCTTCTTAGTTTCTGTTTTTGAGACTTGCATTTCAGTTGCTCACAGTTCGCATTTGTCGTTACTACAATTGTAGACCACTGATTTTTGCGAGTCAGCGTCAGCACAATGTGGTTGATGCTTTTCCATTCGTTGTTGAGCATGTTTTTGACTTTAGGGTAAACAAGCCTGTGAAGTGTCGGATAGGCTGGGGTTGAAAATTCATTACATGAATTTTTTTTTTTTACATGTACTTTTTTGCAATTGACTAGATTGCCCTGAACCAGCCTGAAGAAGACAAACGTCATGTTATTGTGTCATACGTGTGTCGAAAATTACCAAAACACGATTTTCAGTTGTTATTTTAACTTTGAAAGTGCATATTTCTCTATTAAATGATGTCAATTGATAATCAATTCAAAGTAAAAAGCCCTACGGAATTTTCCAACCAATCCCGCTGCTGCTTCTCAGTATGATCACTTTTTAATAGAGAAAACAATCACCGTGTGAGACCTATGGGCAGGGCACAAGCCACAATTATTATAAGCGGCATTCGTTCCAGTGCATTTTGGCCAGGAAAATGTGGAAACGGTTTTGTCTGCTTCAGTCTAGCCCACTGAAAGATTAATTGCCATGTTCCGAAATATCTTGGGAAAGAAAACATTCTCGCTTTTTCATTGAATGTGAAGCAACTAATGCTAGTTGCTCCATAGCCAGTCCAGTTATCTGTGCCCGTTGTTAATTTTTTTTAATTTTCCCCTTCTTCCCCACCCAGGATCCCTACACCATACCTCATCATGAGTAGCTGCCACCCCCTGCCCCAATCCACCCAGTGTCTGAGCCCATGCTCTCTATGATCCAACCAATGTCTGCAATCCAGCTTCCTTCCGAGTCCCCCAGGCCTAAAACTCCATTATCCCTACAGCCAGTATCCCCTTCAGCCACCTAGGTCACACCTTTCTCACACTCTCCCTGCAGCCTTCCCTGATACCCTCAACCCAACAAGCCCGACATCCTTGAACAAGACTATTTTGTTATTTGCAAGTCACACTGGATCCCCACAACCAGCAACGACTACGTTCCCGCAACCCCTGTCACCAGCCATCGCCTTCGTACAAATCCCTCATTATGTGCACTAATACTGACTGTATCTATAATAAATTACTGGAACCTGAGTCTGTTATCCACAACACACTACCAAAGCTAAGTGCGAACAATAATTTGGATGTTGCAGATGTTTCCTGTAATTACACTACCATCCGGCATCACAATAATAAACTGTCCAATGACCGTGCCCGGAGACCAAATATGAGAATCAGATAAAAGAGTTATACTAAAAAATGGGCCATACAGTAGTCTTAAAAACAAGAACAAGAGCAGAAGCATCAGTTTGCAAAACATCTGTGAATGCAGTATGCTTTTTAGTTGCCCTTTGCTGCATCTGGCAGCAGTAGGCCGTGGAGCTAAAATTAGGATGCCTAGGTCTCGATGCTCTCGACGACCAAGAATTGTGAATTTCCAACTTCATACTTTCCAGTCAGATCGAGCCGTCATATTTGTCAGGTAACAATGATAACTGCCACTTAACGGACCAGCGATATATTGTATCTAGTGCTGACTGCAAAGTACTTGTATGCTGTTGGTGTGAGATGAGGAGGGACGGCTTGGAATCCTACTCAAACAGATCAAGCAATTTACAACATGTCTTGAATGTGTATCAATAAAGATAATAAGGATGGTAAAAGTTAAAAAGTCGTTCTCGATAGCACCTGCATGGTTTTTATCTTAGCGTGTGTACGTTTTTTTTTTAAATAACGCTTGTGAGCAAAAGCCTGTCCACACTCGACACATTTAAATGGCTTCTAACCACTGTGTATAATTGCATGCTGCGATAAGGAAGTAAGTACGTACTTTATTAATCGTACAACGAGGTACAAAGTGCTGCATGACGCAGCATGTGGTCACAAGTAAAAACTTCAATGGACAAATCTAACAGTCAGGGTGAGTCTGACAACTGCAAATCTAAGGCAAAGGCTAAAGTAAAACACAAAACACATAAAAATCAACAAAAAAAACAAACAAGTTCAAGGTAAACATTCGTTAAGTAGAACAACGTTCGCCTGAACTCTTGTGTGCAATTCACTAATGGATTTACTTCCTTTTCTGGTATCACACCATGGTCCATAATCCAACAGAGCATTACGAAGTTGCTGCCACAATTTCACTTTTTTCCACACACTGAGTAAGGGAAAGGTGAGCTGCCCAACTTCAAAGCATGCTTCACTATTACTAAAGAACTTAGACCAGCTGAAGGATCTCTTAACCCCCAGATGGTAGACGCGAGCGGTTTCATTCCATAGAGCCACTGAGTTATGGGAACAGAACTCCGAGTCCATATAGGTGGAGAGCGCATCTTTGCGTAACGTGCCATGCATCTTCACGCGGCATAATATTCTTAAAGATCATGTGGATTGCGTTACTTTCTCTCGCAAGTTCTGTCCAATATGCCGGAGTCTATTATCCCAGTACAGATTGTAAAGATGATACCCAGGTAGGTAAGTTGATCCACACACTGAGTACAGTTATCCGAAATAGAAATAGCCTTCATGTAATGGTGAGAGAAACTGCCTTTGAAGAAGCAAATGCACTTAGTCTTGAGCAAGTTGCAACTCGGCTTAACACGCTGGAGATTTGAAACAAGACTTGACAACCCTTTGGAGGCCACTATGGCTCAGGCTCAAGCAAATGATATCAGCATACACCATTAAGAAGACTTTATGGTTGTTAACCCTTCATGCATCAATGCACTGTTCAGCAAACATCAGAACATCGTCGAGGACAGTAGTGAATAGGTGTGCGGACAAAGGGCTGCCTTGACATAGGGGGGGGGGATTGAGGCTTAATGGCGCGTCGACATAGGGCTGCCTTGTCGAATGCCATTTCACGTTCAACACATTTAAACAATTTCTTTCCGCGGTGTATAACTCCGTCGCATTAGATAAGTCTTGTTCACAAAAGCCTGTCCACACTCCCCACATTCAGTCGGCTTCTTTCTTAGTACGTGCTTCATAAAATTAGACTTGTGCAAAATGTCTTTCCACACTCAACACATTCAGCAATTTCTGTTCACTGTGTACCAGTAGAAGGTATTCTAAAACGAATCTATTTTCCCAGTTCTGCAGCAGCTAAAACCGCAGTGTCTAAGGGCAATGACAGGCATTCGCGAGTTTCAGTCTTTCCAACTTTACTGATGGTGACACTAGCATATCATGCAGCATGTGAAGCCCATCGCCATAATAATTAAGTCCATTAATGATATCCTGAAAAATCTCCAACAACATAACGGATTCGTTTACTTGATATAAAGCAAACTTGTCACAATTCTTGTCCCTAGAAAAATTCAAGCATCAATGCAAACTAGCATCAACGCAAACTGCAATCGCGTGAACGGATCTCAGGCTGACATGGTCAGCGGTTCCAGGAAGAGTTTGATTAAAATGACGTGCTATTGGAATTTTTTTTTTTTTTTACCCAAGCTGGGTTAAGGACGCACACACTTGTACACGGCTGGAAAAAAACGTTTGAATGTGTTGATGCAAAAAGACTTTGACGGCACAGTATACGTTTAACAGCGCGTGCACTTGTTGACAGTGGAAAGAAAATGTTTGAATGTGATGATTATAAATAAATTAAATAAATATATAAAAGAGTGAAAACAGGTTGATGGAAGGATACCAAAGTATCACTAACACTGTGCCTGACTTAATAACATGCATAAAAGGTTAAAACACAGCAAAAATCTATAAAAGGTTAAAACACACTGCAAAAATCTATAAAAGGTTAAAACACACTGCAAAGATCTATAAAAGGTTAAAACACACTGCAAAAATAAAACAAACAACAACATAGTGATAAAAAAGAAATTTACACTAAATTGGTCCACCAAATGCCGAATTAGTTGGCAGGTTAAAGATAAAACCAAACTGCTGACAAAAAAACAGTACCCATTAAAACCAGGACAAAAAGTATTAAGGTTACATTTATTCAGCCGCAAACGGAACTGGGATAGAGTAGACGCAGAGACAACAGCTGCCGGGAGCACATTCCAGCTTTTGATCACGAGATTAGAAAAAAATTTTTGCAGACAATTCAACCTGGACGTCCCAGGGACGAGCTTCCAAGCATGGCCACGGATGTAGATACTGCCCCGCAGATAAAAAAAAAAAACCCATGGAAGTCTCCAAAAATTTTTTCGTGCAAGATGGAATACACCATATATAAGTCTGCTTTCAGCCTTCTGAGTTCCAAGGAATCAAGCCCCAGAACCCGGAGCCGGCTCGGATAGTCAAGTTTGCTCAGCCCCGGCAAGGACTTAGTGAACCTCCGTTGAACGGACTCCACCCACTCAATATCGCCTAGCAGATGGGGGCTCCACACCGGACTCGCGAATTTGAGTATGGGCCTGACATATGATTTAAAAGCCCAGATCAAGGTGGCCCGGTCACCCGACCTGAAAGACTTTCTGATAACCGCAGCCCTCTGCCTGGCTTTTTTAACTATGAAATTACTATGAGTTGTGCTCTGGTCACAGGAGAGCCAAACACCCAGGTCTTTAATAGAGTTATGAGCTGGAATACCAGCGCCCCCTAAGATGTAATCAAAATTCAAGTTATTGTGGCCCAAATGCAATACCGCAGACTTCAGAGGAGCAATGGGAAGTCTCCAAGTATGGAACCAGCGATCCAAATCCTCAAGTGCCTGCTGGAGATCACCAGAAGACTCAACATCGACAACCTGTCAATTTAGCTTCAAATCATCAGCAAACTTATATATTGGAACCGCATTTGAGTTAGTGCGAAGATCATTAACTTAAATAACAAAGTAATGGCCCCAAGATAAAGCCTTAGGGAACGCCACTGAGGACCTCCAACGGTTTGGACAGACACCCCCCGCAAGAGACACGCTGTGAACGACCCAACAAAAAGCTCGCAAATCAGTCCCAAATAAACCCGCGAAACCCCACACAATGCAGCTTGGCAAGGAGGCGCTCCAATGAGACCGATTCGAACGCCTTTGCAAAGTCAACAAAGAGTAAGTCCACAGGTACCCCACCATCAATTGAGTCGGTGATAAAATCAAGAACTAACAGTTGCTGTGCAACAGTTGACCTAGCGAGCAAAAAACCAAACTGATCCGGAAATAATTGGTTAGTGGAAGCAAGAAACTCGAGCATCCTAACACGAATCAGTTTCTCAAGTACCTTACAGATAACACAAGTCAAAGCGATAGGTCTGTAGTTCCCTGGTGCCGAGGGATCACTGTTTTTAAAAATCGGTACAATTACAGCTTCCTTCCAAACTTGTGGAATAGTGCATAGAATTACAGAATTATAGAATTGCATTTGAGATGAAAAGTGGTTTATCGCTGCATGCAACCATACACAGTGGTTAGAAGCCATTTAAATTTGTCGCGTGTGGTCAGACTTTTGCTCACAAGTATTATTTAAAGATGCACGCACTTGTACACAGCTGGAATGTTTCAATGTGTTTGATGCAGAAAGGCTTTGCCGGCACAGTATATTTTAACAGCGCGTGCACTTGTACACAGTGGAAAGAAAATCTTTGAATGTGGTGCTTGTGGGAAGGCTTTTGCGCACAAGTCTCATTTAATAGCGCACTCAACTCTTTCCTGTGGTAAGAAACCATTTGAATGTAGCAAGTGTGAAAAAACTTTTTTGCAGAAGTGTAATTGAAAGTTCAATTAGTTTTAATTGCAACATTTTTAAAGCTTAATTAATTTAGACTTTCTCATTGCTGGCTGCACTCCTCCGTGGACATAGGCTAATGTAATTGGAAAAATCCAACTATTTTAACCTATACTCGTACTTTTTTTCATTTGTTATTTTTTTGAAATTATTTCCTTTTGAGCCTTAAGTCAAGCGAAGCAACTTCATGCTTGTGTGGCTGAAGAAGCTCAATTTTGAGCACTACCAGACTTTTTGAGAAGAAGAAATGTATGATAAAGGGAGGGGAAAACCCGAGGTTTGAACCGAGAAACCTCTGATCGTCGTAGGGGCCGAAAGATGGCGAGAATAAATTCCCATAGCTCCTGAAGGAGCATGGTAGCCTCTCACGCTACCCTGGCCGCCAGTCCTGGTAGGGACTAAGCCAAGGTCCCCTTTCCAGGGGTTCAACTAGATCCGCAAACCTCTAACAACCAGGACTTGTCACAATTGTCGGCAGATCTTGCACGCTTGTACAAACTCTTTAACCTGGTGACACAAACTTGGCCAATAATACACGTCTCTCTGAGCCTATCATTGATTTTCTGTTGTCCCATACGCCCAAAATCGGCACTGTCATGAGCCAGAGACACAGGATTTTTAGTGAACATGCCTGATAAACAAGCCACTTAAACTCCTTTCCTGTTTTAGCAACCAAAGCCCTGTAAAGTGTACCCTTTTTCCTAAAGATAAAATATCCGAAAAACTACCTGTTTTTGTACTAGTGTTCCTAGCCTTGCAGTCAACCTGCTCTAACTACCACTGCCCTTGCTTGGGCTTGTCAGTAGCGAATGCTCTGTGGATGAGAGCTGCATAAACTAAACTGGATTGTTTTACTGACGAGCCCTGCTTGTATCTAGGATTAGTAACTACACTTTCGTTACGGGATAACTCACTTGCTAGACTTACCGCTCAAGCACCACGTGCAAAACTCCGGTACAGAGATTCTAGTTTCTCAATTTTGCCAGAGAGCCCAAACTGCGGACAATACAGAAGTGACGGTTGAGCCACGTGATCAGCGCCTGCCTCCTGTAGAAGAGCGTAGCTAAATAAAGCACAATTGAACCAGCGGCCCTGCCAGCATTTCACCGATTACTTTCATTATCGACGCAGTAAGTTCAGCGTACAAACATAATTATACTGGCGTTCACACACTTCAAAGCTTTATATGGATACCACTTCTTGTTGGGAAATTTATAAAATGTAATACCATGCATGTGTGGCTTGCCGTACTGTCAAATCAGTCGAGCAGTCGCCGTGAATGCACGTCTCCACCATCTTGGATTTGCCCAGAAGTAGCCGTGCGGGCTTTTAGTTCGTAGTTGCTTCTACAGATGGTGCAGCACGTTTTGATCACAAGAGCTTCCAATGGAAACTTGCGTACATTTCGGAGCGAGTGAATAGGGCTTGCCTGTATTCTCTACTGACAAGCCCAACTAGGGCCAAACAGTCTGTCTAGAGATCTCTGTGGGTGACAGCAGCTTGATTTCAAGTGATCAACTGCCATTAATAGGTCTAAATATGGGTGTCTAACATTAGTACATGGAGCCCCAAACAAGCAGTAGTTTCAGCTTTTTAGCTTGCTGAAACCAGTCCTGTTTTGTGCTTGTTAAGTTTCTACCCTTATCGGATATGCCCCTTGGGGGTCTTACTTCCCTCTTTAACACCTTGCACTTCATTTTTACTTTTAATTTCAAAAATGCCTCTTGAGGTCTTACTTCTATCTCTGTAGTTAACCATTTCATCCCCTTTGTTTGCTCTTTTGGGTCTGCCGTCAGTTTTGTTTCGATTATGTTACTGGCTTCCTCATTAAATCCAGCTGTGTTTGTTTATCACCCCTCATTTTGTAACAGTTTCCAGCCCTAATGGCTCATTAAGTCCATCGACTTTTGGCACCTTTTTCAGCAAAGCATGTTGCATTTACCGAATAACGACATTAACGTTTACTGTCTTGTCTTTGCCTGTTGATTGTTGCGGAGGTGCAAATGATTTCCCTGACACCAGCATGATGTTCAAATTCTCCTTCAGTTTGCCTACCACTTCACTGCCACCATTCCTCTCATCTGCGCCCTACCTCCCTTGATGATTTCACCACTCCCCTTTCTGGAATTAATATTACCCTCGCTTTGATAACATGGCCCCTTCCGTTATTGTGAATTACCAATTTTTGCCCTCACACCCCTGGGTATCTCAACCTTATTTGTTTTTGTCCTAACAAGCTCAAATGTGAACCTACATATGAATTTTAAAAAGGAATCTAAAAAACGTGCCCTGCCAGTCATACCTTTCCATTCCTAATTGCAACGTTTCCCTTGCCAACTGTAGTAATTCCTCCTCTGTCGGCACTTTCAAACTGTATGTTCCTCAACCCTCCGGTTCTACTCAAAAAGCTCAGAAAATCCTTCAGGGTGTATAAGTAAAATGTCCAACCCTGTTCTGAGACCAAATTTTCACTTTTCGTTTCGGGCACCTGCTTTTCCAAGTCTTCAAAACTTACTGAAAGACTTGCAAGTTTTGCTTCTTTAACCACTCCATTGTTAGCCCTCAGACACACACACACAAATATTTTCACACACTTTTTGTTTATAAAATGTATATTTTCGTAAGCAATAGAAAGAGAGAATTGCCGCTGCAACGGCTATGTTCTGTTTGTATTGCTAAATGCGAAAATATATATTATCTGTGCCCACCCTACCTCCCCTCTTGAGTCACCACCATGACATATTAAGAGGAATAAAAGATGATTCTTATGTGCCCTGAGCACTCTCCTGCTTGTAAGGAGGAAAGTGCACACTTAAAGTATAGGCATTGCAGGAGACCTTAACAATGTGCAATCTTGGGCTAATCGTAATAAGATCACCTTCAATGTGGATAAATGTGAGGTACTCCACATTGGGTATAACAACGCGCATCAGGAATATTCCCTGAATGACAAAATTTTACCTACGGCGAAGAAAGTGAAAACGCTAGGAGTTGTTATCACTGAAAACCTTAAATCTAGTGCTCAGTGTCTTGCAGCAGCAAGAAAAGCTAACTCTGTTCTTGGTCAGATTCGAAGCCACTTCTCGTATCTAGATATTGAAACCTTGCGTACACTACACCGTTTATATCCGCCCACATCTTGAATTTGCTGTTCAGGCTTGGAATCCTTACCTGGCGAAGGACATCCACATCCTGGAAACTATTCAACGACGTGCAACTCGCCGTTTGCCATCACTGCGTACCCTTACCTATGAAGAGAGACTTAAGAAACTTAAACTCACTACTCTTGTTGAGCGCAGAAACAGGGAAGATTTACTGCAGGTTTTCAAGATTGTGCGTGGCTTTGAAGGTGCCGACCTCCGTGGTTTATTTTGTGCTGCCCCACCTGTTGGGACCAGAGGTCACAGGTACAAGCTGCAGAAGCAGTATGTGAGATTTGACGTACGGAAGTACTCTTTTTCCAACCGCACTGTACACGCCTGGAACAACCTCCCGTCCCATGTTGTTGATGCTCCCAGCTGTAATTCTTGAAGGAACGCTTTGATCGATTGTAGTTCCCCCCCCCCCCCTCCCCTGCCATTTAAGCTTGCTTCTGGCTGTGTATTTTATATTATTATTATATTATTATTATTATTATTATTATTATTATTATTATTATTATTTATTATTATTTATTATTTATACAAATGACATTGTAGAAATAATAGAAAAAACTAATATTTTCATGTTCGCTGATGATACAGCTCTAGTATCTATAAATAGGGACTATAATGAAATGCTAAATAATTTACAACACGAATTTAACATACTAAATGATTATTACATTTCAAATGAATTGTTTATAAGTAAAGAAAAGACATTACAAATGGATATTACAGTACCAAAAATGAAAATAAAAAATAATACATGGATAATAAAACATTATGGAAATTGTAAAAAATTGAATTATAAAAATCAAACTTATCCCTGTAGTGATAAATGCTTTAAATTGGAAAAAAAAAAAAAAACAATGAAATACTTAGGAATTGAAATTGACAAAAATTGGACGTTTAAAATGCATATAAAAGGAATGGTAATTAAACTAAGGAAACTATGTTCCAAAATTTATAGATTAAGAGAAATACTAGCTAAAAAACAGAAAAAAAATTATTTTTGATGCATGGGTCGTAAGTGTAATTAGGTACGGCATTGAGATTTATGGACAGACATCAGAGTACCTACTTGAAAGATTACAAAAAGTTTAAAATAAATTAATTAAGATTTTGTTTGGGGATAAATATAAAAAAAATAAAAACGGAAATACTCGTTAAAGAAAATAAAATTATGAAAATAAGGCATATAAAAAATTTAGTTATATTAACAAAGTATTACTTTGACAATAAATTTAAGGTAAAAATATATCAATCGGGTGAAACAAGATCTATAAAGAATACCTATAAATTACCGGCTTGGAAAAATAGTTATGGTAAGAGAAGACGAGAGTATTTTATTCCTAATATATTCAATGAAATTCCAAAATATTTATTAAATTGCTTGAATAAAGAGCTGTTTAAGAAGAGCATAATGGAGCTCATCTTTCTTAATGAAAAATAAAAAATATAAATTTAAGAATATACAATTAAATGGATAAAACATAGACTTATAAACCATGAAAATAAATTGTATAAATTGTTTGCTAATGTATTGAATTACGATAATGTAAAAAAAAAGGCGTTTATGTTACTAATTTGCAATCTTCACATGTATAGTTAATGTATGGTGACGTAATTAATGTTTGTATTGTTTCAAAATTATTGTTTATGAATCTCGCACAAACTGTATTATTACAGTTTCGAGTGTTACCTTTTTGTAACTGTTTGGAAATAAAATTATTATTATTATTATTATACCAATTCTCACACAGGCTGGAATTATTGACGAAAACTTTGCTTAGGTAAATTAATTGTGCTGTCGAATCAATTAACCTGGAGGTGGGGAACAAACAGTGGAATATGAAGTGAGAGTCAAACAGGGATTATCCATATCCTATGGACTTGTGGGCATTTATGCGGTCCTGTTAGAGACTGTTTCTGCATATTTTTTTAAAGTTCAAAGTTTGTGTAACGACAAGTCCAATTAGGTAAAAAAAAAAAGGTAAAATAGGACCGAGATATCTAGATAGGACGTGCAGTTCTGAGTCGAATAAAGTGGTCCCTATTTTCACTTTTGTTTTTGCCCTGTATAAATGACATCCAATGTACCACGCTCATCCACCACAGTTCCATCTAAAAGCCAAACACGTTCCGGTGGTATTATGGGTGGGAGACAAGCTGTAAAACAGACATTTACAGGCATGGTGTTGGAAGGTGGACCGGGGTTATCTTGTGCACACTGGCTTCTTTGTGCAGAGTCATTCCGCCGTGTTATTGTTTACCTAATCGTATGTACATTGGACGTCATTTGAGACTTTACCAGCGCTTCCTGTTACATTCAACATCGTCTTTGTAACTAGGCGGTTCTGGGAGTTGCTACCTAGGGCCTAACTTTTACACAGGGCAGGAAAATAAGTGAAAATAGGGACTACTTTATTCGACTCAGAATCGCACATTCTATCCAGATATCTGGGTCCTATTTTACTGTTTTTTACTGAATTGAACTTAGAAAATATTCGCGGTGTTCCTTTTTTATAGACTACCCTGTATTTCATTTTGAAACTTTTAAGCGTGGTGCCAATAGAAAGCATTGATATTGAATTTAAGATAGCAAGCTCTGTTGTAAAGTGGTTCTTTATAATCATGCAGTTATTGTTTAACGAATCAATTTAAGTTGGTCTTTTGCAATTTTTTTCCTAAATGAAATGTTTTTTTGTATTACAGGATACTGTAGAAAAGCCAGTAGAACCTCCCTGTTCAGTAGCAACTACTGAAGTACGGCATTCTCCTCGAAGCCGAACGATCGGAACTCTAGAGACGAGTAATGCTGCAACGGCTGTGAAAAAACCAGACCCACCAAGTAAAAGTTCAGAAGACATCACTGACACAGCCAAAACAAAGAACTCTACCACTAATAAAGAAACTAAAAGCCAAGATGACAGCACTGACACATCTGCAAAGAACTTTAACCCTACTAAAGCAACCAAAAGTAATGAGGACACTACTGACACAGCCTCTGTGAAGAACAAGTCGGCAGATAGGGACAATTCTAGCAATGTCGCACCTAATGCAAAGCAAAGCCAAAATACTAAAAGCATTCCAGAGAATAACGGAAAGCTACCCAATGAAAAAGCAGCAGGTGACGTTTTGGTTAAACCACGACCATTTAAATGCCCTGAGTGCAATGCATCCTTTGCACGAAACAACACACTCGCTGCGCACTGGCAAACACACAGCGGTCTAAAGCCGTATAAATGTGCCAAATGTAAAATAAGGTTCACTACTAGGAATGCACTAGCGCGGCACTTGCTGCGGCCCGTGCATAGTGGGATAATGCCATATAAGTGTAAAAAATGCAAAGCAGAGTTTTTGATGCGACGTTCACTGGCAGCTCACAACAGAATAGCTCATATGCCCAAATTACGGTTTTCCTGCCACGAATGCAGTAGCACGTTCACTCGAAATGAATCGCTGAAGATGCACATGGCAATCCATAACGGTGATAGGCCGTTTTTATGTCAGACTTGCGGCAAATCTTTTGCTCAAAAAGGAAATTTGGACAGCCACATGCGCAGACACACGGGAGATAAGCCTTATGGATGTGAGGAGTGTGGAAAATGGTTCTCACAGAGACAAAGCCTTCTCATTCATAAGCGAAGACATTCAGGTATAAAGCCGTACAAATGTCCAGAAGATGATTGTGAACGTGCATTTCCTGATAGTGGTAGTTTAAGAAAACACCACCTTGTTGTTCACAGTGAATTAGAACGTTTACATAAATGTAACGAGTGCGATAGAGATTTTACACTTCCTCAATACTTACGGATTCACATTAAAGCTGTCCATCTAAATGAGCGGCCATTTCCGTGTGATTTCTGTGAGAATTCTTTCAAACAAAGGAGTCATCTTCAAAAGCATGTACTAACCATTCATAACCTTAGTAAAGTAGGGTTCTACCCGTGTGAGCTGTGTGGGGAGGAATTCAGGATGCTAGGTCATCTAAAGAACCACATAAAATTTAAACATGACGAAAAAAGAAATTATCCGTTTGAGTGCAATATGTGCGAGTCATTATTCCAGTTGAAGTCGCATCTCAGAACGCATGTCAATGCTGTCCACACAGTTCAAGTCCCATATACTTGTGATAAATGCGGCATCGAGTTTAAAAAAGCAAATCACTTAAAAGCCCATGTTAAATTCAGGCATTCGACAGAACTACCATATAAGTGTGATCAGTGCGAATTATCATTCAAACTGAAATGGCAGCTGAATAGTCATGTTAATACAGTCCATGCTTCGTATAGATGTAACAAGTGCGACAAAGTTTTCAAACAAGAAAGTCATTTGAGAAACCATGTCAAATTCAAGCATAGCGGTACAAGGTCTTACAAATGTGACCAGTGTAAGGCATCCTTTAAGGTAAAAGCACTACTAGCAGAACATAAAAAGGCCAAGCACAGTGATGAGACAGGATCGTCAGATTCGGACGCTGAAAATGTTCCTGTTTCTGATGCTGAAAATGATGCATCATCGGAAGCTGAAAATTCTGATCCAGAAGATGTTGAAGCTTCTGATGCTGAGAATGATGCGGCATCTGACGTGCAGAACGATGCAGCATCTGACGTTGAAAACTATGCAGCGTCTGATGCTGAAAGCGACGTAGCGTCTGATGCTGAAAATAATGCAGTAGATAGCCAAAATAATACCAACACTGATGATGATAACGAAAGTAGTGCTGAATCTGCCTCTGAATCCAAAACCGAGCCAGAAGTCCGTGAGCCAAAAATTGTTAGCCGGACAAAGCGGAGCACAACACCACTTCCTAGCCCTCCAAAATTGCACAAATGTGATGAGTGTGGAATTCGCTTCGAGAAACCCGCAATGTTGAAAAAACATGTTAACGAGATCCACAAACAAGAAGCACCTGCTACTCCTAAAATGTCAAACAAGTGCAAGCAGTGTGATGCAGAATTTAAGCAGCCTGCTAGCTTAAAAAAGCACATTAAAGAAAAACATAACAATAAAACTCCTGTTAAGCCAAAAAAGATAAACAAATATGAGCAGTGTGGTGCTGGATTTGAGCAACCAGACAAGTTGAAGGAGCATATTCAAGACAAACATGGTGAAACTCCTGCTAGCTCCCCAAACCTATACAAATGTAAAGAGTGTGATGCCGAGTTTCGGCATCCGAGTAGTTTGCCCAGACACGTTAAGGAAAAGCACAGCACGACTGTTAGCCCGAAGGACTCATACAAATGTGGCAAATGCAACAGTGAATTTGATCAAATAAGGAAGTTGACTAGGCACATTAAAGAGGAACACACTGGCAGTATTTCCATTGCGCCTATAAAGAAACATAAATGCGATCAGTGCAGTGATGAATTTCTAACGCTTGAAAATTTGACGGCGCACATTAAAGACAAACACAGTCCCCCTGTTATCACCCCTAAAAAGTCATACTTGTGTGGTTTATGTGATGCAGAATTTGACGAGCCAACAAAGCTGATAAAGCATATACTTGACCACAGTTTTCAAATGTTTACACCCTCTTCTTCTGCTGACAAAGAAACCTCGTACACAGCTTCGTCGTCTGCTGACAAAGAAACCTCGTACACAGCGTCGTCGTCTACTGACAAAGAAACCTCGCGCACATCCTCGTCTGTTGACAAAGAAACCTCTGTTAACAAAGAAACCTTATACATATGTGACAAGTGCAATGAAGTTTTCAGTCGGGCTAGCATATTGAAAAAACATGCACTGGATAAACATAGTGATTCAACCCCCAGCAAGGAAGAGTTGCCGTACCAGTGTGGAAAGTGTGATGCCAAGTTTGAGCGTCCAGCTAACTTGGTAAAACATAATGAGCTGAAACATCGTAGCGTAACACCTAAAAGTAGCAAGTGTTCAACTTCAACACACGACTGCGATAAATGTAATGCCAGCTTTAGAACACCAAGTACTTTAAACAAACATGTTATACTTAAGCATTCTGATATTTCGCCAGCTAAAGACTTGTTGTTCAAATGTAGCAAGTGCAACGCTAAGTTCAGCGATGGTAATGGCTTGGAGAATCACATAGCAGGAGAGCATCGGCAAGAAATTAACACGAACAAGAATGAAACCTACAAATGTGGGAAATGCAATACCGAGTTTAACGATCCAGACCAACTGGTAGCTCATAGAGTCCTCAAACATGGCAACAAAAGTCCCAAAACTGTTGCTATTAAGAAAACTTTATATGAATGTGACAAGTGCGATGAAAAATTCACACTACAAGGTGTTCTGAAGAAGCACATTCAAGTACAGCACGAAAATGGAAAAGTGAATGGTGAGAAGAAAGGACTGTACGTATGTAAACAGTGCTCTGCAGATTTTAAAGATCCGATTGAACTTAAAATTCATGTGAAAGTTAAGCATGCTAAACCTATCACAGGTCCATATTCATGCAAACAGTGCGACTCGAAATTTAAGCTAGCTGTCCAATTAAGAAATCACGTTCTGGAAATGCATTTCAAACCAATCACAGGCCCATATACATGTAAACATTGCAATGTCAAATTGAAACTGCCTAGCCAGTTAAGAAAACATCTTGCAGAAAATCATGGCGAGATTGTGACTGAGAATAGTGCACCATCTGTCAAATGCAATCATTGCAATGAGATATTTACAGAATTGGATCAACTAGGAAAACACATAGAGTTGAAACACAATAACAGTCCATCTTTCAAATGCAGTTCGTGCAATGCTACATTTAAGGATGAATCAGTACTGCAAAAACATGTTAAAGACGAACATGCAGCTACAAAGGTTAACGTAACACACGAATGTAGTGAAGGAAACCAGTTTGAATGTCCCGAGTGTGAATCTTCGTTCAGTATAAAATCACAATTACAAGCACACGTCAAAGCTAAACACAGTGGCAAGCAGTTACCTCACAAGTGTGGCATATGCGGTGCATCATTTAATGACCGTGAACGTTTGTTAAACCATGTGCGGTACATTCACACCGAAAAGCCATACGAGTGTCATATATGTGATATATCATTCAAACAAAATCTTCAGCTTCAGAAACACGTCAGTCGTGTTCATGGAGCAGACAAGCTCTCCTACAAATGTGGTCAGTGTAACGCCGAGTTTCATCTGCGTGACGATTTGTTAAATCATGTCCGAAACCATGATATTAACACTCCAAGAAGGCAAGACGCAAGTGGTGCTACGGGATTAAGTCGAAAGGTTGTAGTGGTGCAGAAATCTCCGGAATGTGAGGAAGGCGGTGACGTTGCTGATGTCAGACATAAATGTGGCCAGTGCAGGTGCTCATTTAAATTCCGACGAGATTTATATGACCATCTTCTTGTTCATGCTTCAGAGCAGGATGCATGTTAAGTAGAAACATTAGTTGAATTGCTGCTAAAGGTGTGTCCCACTGTTGTCACATTAAGTGCAAGAAGTTTAAATAATGATCACAGGGGTCGAATTACCGAATTCTGAGGCAGGAGTGCAAAACCAAAGTGTGAACAGACAGTGCAAGCTCCTAGTTTAACCATTGGAAATCTCTGGCCTGTGCATCACAGTAGTACAGTATGCTATTTTGTCTTAAATTTTACTTAGTTACTTAACTAAGTTCTAAGGCTGAGCCGATCCCGATTATCAATCTCAATCTTGCCGATGTTTGCAGTAATCTGTTGAAATCACCAGCAGTAAAAATACCCGATGACCCAAATAAAATAAAATTGTGAGGCTTAAGGATGGAGTTCGAAATTAAGTACCATGCAACCAGGCATATTTACTTTATTTTTAATTTTATTCTGAAGACCCTATTTCTTGGAAATATAAATTAAACATCAAAGGTTGAAGAGCATATGAATCGACCTAAAAAAAACAATACTTCGCTAATGCGTCGTCGTGCCCTATTTAATATTTTTAAGATTTTGCCAGATACCGGTAACCTTTCAGTGGTAGTACCAGTATAATACAGAGGCTGGAAATATGCACCTTTGAAAAGCTTGTTTCGAGCTGGTTACAATGTATGTCAAAATCTATAAAAAAAATTGCAAACATATGAATAAGTAATAGAACTAAGATCAAACATAAAAAAATGTGACCCCGCGATTGTTTAATTTAAGTCATTAGCATGTGCCTGTAAACCAAATATTTAACTTGATCGCTTAATACCAGTCCGAACACGTTCCTTTTCGTCAACCGATGTGTATTGTTATTGTGAAGGCTGGGCCGTTCAGGTTTTTTCTACCCGAGCTGATCATTAAACGAAAACCCGATCCCGATTACTGATAACAAATCCTGAAAACCGATCCCAGTTCCCAATCAACCGAAATCTGTAATACTGAAGTATGTCTGTATAAAAATACTTTTGAAAGCAGTGCATAAATAAAGCATAGGCCTAAATATACTTAATTATAACAAAATATTGGTTTAAAATAGTATTGTGTGTGCTAAAATAATTTTAAAACATAAAACGGGGTTTTAACCCCTAAAAGTAGTTTTTATTTAGCCTAAAATACTTACCTGTATTTTAATAGCTTTACATTAAATGGAAATGCTACCCGTCCCAAACATGAAATTTCAACACTCTAGGTCCTTGCAATGGCGTCCCTCTGGGGCCCATGACCACCGCTAGGTGGCGCCCCCAAACCCGCTCTATATCACAGTTTGCTCACTGAAAGACGATTCAACGCGGGAGGAGCGTGGGTTCTAACAGGGAAGTATTTTAGGCTAAGTAAAAACTACTTTTAGGGGTTAAAACCCCGTTTTTACTGCTAGCCTAAAATACTTCCTGTATTTTATAGCTGACTTTGTCCTACCGTAATCGGTGGCGTCGAACCCCGCCTTTGCAAGACCGTAGTAGCTCCCATATGAATAATAATCTAACCCATATGACACCTACTCCTGGTCACCCGGTGACGGTCCCAGAGTAATCAAAAAAACCCTTTTACCTTACTTCCTCTGAACCAATTTACCCGCGGCGAGGAACTTGACATCTCTGTGTGTGGCTGTGGTCATCTTAATTCCTCTGAGGTAGTGGGCGATGAAGGTAGTTCGTCTTCTCCATCTTTCTGCCTCCAAAACCTCGCTCAATGGGGTACCCATCGCAAAAGCCCACGACGTTGCCATGGCCCGTGACCAAGCCCTGGGTCGACCGCCCTTCTTACCGGTGTGCTTTTTCAATGGTTTAACAGATCCACCGTGCGATCCAACCAGGGGACACGGGTTCTCTTGTGAGCCTCCCTCCATCCCGGGAGAGTTTTACGAACAGGGGTATCCACGGTCTTGGGTCCCCTCGTCCCCCAACTTCTACTGTAACACTTTCCACTACCTCCTTGGTCTGTGCAAGGTAGTATCTCATAGCTCTAACAGGGCAGTGCAGTCTGTCAGGGCATCCCTTTTCCAGCGTAGGAGCTAGGGCCTTAACCACTATAGGTGATGGTGACTCCTTAGGTTTTAAGTTTTTTGCCCTAAACGCAGGGTGTGGTAGGAAAGACATGCTCGACCAGCCACTGTGTGCCCGAAGGAAATCCTTGCCCCTCGCCAATGCTGCCAGCTCCCCCTGTCTTGCCGCAGAGGCCACTGCTAGCAAGAATACCGCCTTCCTTGAAAGATGTTCAAACGACGCTTCGTGAAGTGGTTCAAACGGGGGCTTCCGCCAGGAATTGAAGCACTACTGTTATGTCCCATTCCTGGCACCGTTTTCTGGTCCTTGGGCGCAGCACACCAAATGACTGGATGATCCTGGATACCTCCGGGCTCTCCACTACCGCCTTACATCACGTCAGGCCCAGCACGGAATTGATGGCCGCTCTGTATCCCTTAATCGTGCTTGGAGTAAGTCCTTGATTAAAGAGGGAGTTGAGGAACTCGCAAACGTCCTGTGGGGTGGGAGCAAGTTCGGCCACTTTGTGTTTGCCGCACCACTCCACCCAGCCTTTCCATTTACCTTCGTAGATGTTTTTCGAGGAGTCTCTTATAGGGATGCACTGAATATTCGGTAATTATTCGGTATTCGGCCTATTCGGCCAAAAATTCAAGTATTCGATATTCGGCCGAATACTGATTTTGGCCGAATAGTGATATTCGGTATTCGGCCGAATACTTATTTTGGCCGAATAGTGATATTCGGTATTCGGCCGAATACTGATTTTGGCCGAATAGTGATATTCGGTATTCAGCCGAATAGTGTTAAGATTTGTTGGTATTCGGCCGAATATTTTTTAGTATAAATTTATGTAATTGTGTGAGTGTAAGAACGTTTAGCTAAGCATTTAGTTTTTGGTTTGTGAGTAATTGTCTTCTGACATTTCTAAAAGAAGGAAAAAATGATCAAATATGTTTAAATTACAGGTATTCGGTGAAGTATTCGGCCGAATAATTCGGTATTCGACCTATTCGGCATAGAACCGAATAATTCGGTATTCGGCCTAGATGTAAATTGTTTGGTGCTGAATATTCGGTATTCGGTATTCGGTTGTATATTCGGTATTCGGCAAGTTGAGTATTCGGTTATATATTCGGTATTCGGCAGCTTAAGTATTCGGTTGTATATTCGGTATTTGGTATTTGGCAAATTTTGTATTCGGTGCATCCCTAGTCTCTTATACACTCTACCATTACACTCGCTACCCCGTGGGAAAATCCCGACTTACTCAGCTCTGATTTTACAACCTCCAGGCGTGAAGGTGTAAAATCTTGGGGTTTTGGTGCAATGTCCTTCCTTCGTGTTGGGAAATAATGTCTGTTCGGTCTGGGAGGGGAATCGGTTTCTCCTTCGCTAGGGACCACAGTTCCACAAACCACGGGGCTGCCTCCTACCACAGGGCAATCAGGATAAACGTACCCGTCGAAGCCCTGATCTTGTTCAAAACCTGATGAAGTAACTTGAACGCAGAGCTTAATTTCTAATTAGTAAAGTACCGGAACTGTTTACATCCCATCGAAACCACAGCTATGAGGTCTCGGGAGCGCTGCAAGATCCCCCAGCAGGGTCCGGGGCCCGGAAGCTTTAACATTTTTACCTATTTCAACACTTATTCTGGTTTCTAGAAGGTACCTTTTTTGAAGATTTGAATGCTCCTATTTTTTATTTATTTTGTGGGAACAAAATAATATCCCAACTTGTCCCTTCCCCGGATGTGCCGGGGGGAGGGAGGAGTGACTCCCCCTCCCCCAATAAAAAAAATGTACGTATTAAAAAGCAGTGCTTTACCAACTGTTTTACCGGATTCAAGTTAGTATTGACACAGAAAAATAGCCACTCAAATACAGAAAAATAATAAAAAAGACATAGGCCTAATTTAGAATAATAACTTTCAAAGTTTTTTTATTGTTGATCTTATTTTATTTTTATTATCGTTATAACACTTATAAAACGCCAAAAAGTATTATCAACAAAAATATTTGCAACACCCTCCAGCTCCAACGCGATGCTGCGGCATGAGACAAGACTAGGGACTCCTAGCGGATCGCGGCCACAGAAAAACTACACCCATTCGGCCTAAGCATCAACATTTATTTTGTTACGATGGTTGAGGTTGAATTAAATCAAATTCACTAAATGGCATAGTGATTTTAACTTGGTTTTAGGGTTGTTTGCTTTAATTTGAAATTGCGAAAATTTTCGAAAGATGAGACTTTTCAGTACAGATGAAATGTTCCCTTTAAAGGAACCGGAATGCCGTTCCGGCTTTAAAAAAAGAACCGGAACGCCGTTCCAGACCGTTCCGGCCCAAATTAAGCCCTGCTTTAACGGTGGGAATAGGTATCCGAACAAATTGTCCCACGACATGCTCAGGCAAACCGTTGCCATTGCCATGCTGTCCGGGTACGGGGACACGTACAGCGGTAGTTGGGCATTAGCTCTCGTCGCAAACAAGTCCACCATCGGTGTGCCCCACTGCCTGAATAGGCTTTGACACACCTCTGGAAGCAGCCTCCATTCCGTAGTGGGGATCAGATTCTTCCTGGACAACTCGTCCGCCAACACATTGAGGTTCCCTGTGATGTGCCTGGGTTGTAGTGAAATCCCGAACTCGTTGCAAAGTTGGAAAATCTGGCCCACTTCCATGTACAGGGAGGACCTCATCCCCTCCCCAGGTATGCTACTGCCGACGTATTGGCCGATAGGACCACCACTGTCGAGCCCCTCAGTTTGTGTGCCCATGTCGACAAGGCCAGTAGCACCGCCCGAAGCTCCAGAACGTTGATATGCAACCTCCGTTCCTCCTCCGTCAAAACTCGCGGCCGACTGTTCTTCTCCCACGGTCGCGGCCCAGCCAAGGGAGGACGCGTCCATGTTCAGAAGCCAATCCGAAGCCAATCGCCTCTACTGGGGCTCTGTCGAGAGAGACCAGGTCCTCCCATGACTCCCTTGGAATCCATTCCAGCTTTCTGAGCCAATGGAGTGGGCGCACTCTCCATGCTCCCATTGGCACCAGTGTCGCGCACGAGTCCATTTTCTCTATTGTCCTGGACAATTTTCTCGCCGACACTGACCTCCTCCTCAGAAATTCTGATGCCGCCTGTGTCACTTGGTCGATCCTTGTGTCCGACGGCCTCCCCGTGAATGAGCGCGTGTCGATCCTTGCACCTAGGAAGTCGAACACTTGGGCTGGAGTAGTCCTGGACTTCCGTCCGTTCACCCCAAGTCCCAGTCGTGCCAGAAACTGGATACATTTCGCAGTGTCCCTTTCCAAGTCTCTGCGGATCATATTGCGGAGCAACCAATCATCCAGGTACGCGTGGGCGATGATCAGCGCATGATGTAACGCGGCGAGCACAGGCTTTATCATTACGGTGAAGACATGAGGGACCGTGCACAAGCCAAAGGGGAGAACTACAAAATGGTAGACCTTCCCTAGGCAAACCAAACGAAACAGGTGGTGTACACTGGGGTGTAGAGGGATGTGGAGGTATGCATCCTCCAGATCTATCGACGTGGTGTATTTGTCCGGTTGAATCGCCTCGCGGATAGAACCCAGCGTCCGAAGCGATGTACCCGTTCAAGTGTCGCAGGTTGAATATAAGCCGAGAACCCCCGTCCTTCTTTGGGATTACTCGCGCTGGGCTGTAAAATCCCGGGGTGTTCCGCGGTGATTCCTGTAGGGCACCTTTCAGAATCAGTTTCTGCACTTCTGCGATGAACTCTGGCTGCTCCTCCGTGTGACTCAGCCAGTGTGGTGGGTTGTAGGATAGCGGTGGTGTCGAAGTAAATCTTGGGGTATAGCTTCCGGCGACCAACGCTAGCACGTACTTGTCTTTTGTTATCTCTTTCCACATCCCGAGATGGCGCTTCATCCTTCCCCTTACCTGATGATGAAGTGTGGGGGCTGGGCGCGCCAAGATCCTGTCAATGCTTTGGGTTCGGTGCTCTTCGGCTGTTGTGGGAAGTTGCCTCGTCCAAGTGCACCGCGCCCCCTGCCGCTCTTAGGGTTTCCCGTCTGCGAACTCTGTCCCGGGCCCTGGGGTAGGGGTGTTTTCTGCGAACCGTTACCCCCTTGTCGGGAGAACTCCCGAAACGGCAGGTTCGGCGAGTTTTGTCCCTTTCCTCCATGAGCACTTGTCTGTCTTTGTGGCGTTCCGGGCGGCTTCACTTTGTCTCTCAATTCCGGTGCCATCGTCAACAACTGGCCATTGAACAACCAGTTCGACTTATGCACCAGAAGTAGGCACAGATTCTTCACTATGTCTTTGCACACTCCTCCTTGGGCCCCTTCGAGGTAAGCATCATGCCTGTGTAACACTGAATTAAAGAGGGCTCTCGAGCCCAATTCAAGGCATCCGTGTGAAATTCACTGGCTTTGCGTAGTAATTTCACTGCATTGTCTACTTCCTTGATATCTCTTTCGTCCGGTGCTGTCAACAAAAACTCCTTCAACTTAGCGGTCGCCGCTGAATAGGCCATGTCGGCCGTGGAATTTGCACGTAGGCTGGGCCGAATAACTTTCTCTTCCTCTTCATATTGGGAAGTTGCGATCCTCATCCATGGTAGCCTTTGCAATGATGACTCCATGTCCATTTTAACCTCCGCCGCAATATATTCGGTCTCTTCGTAGGTTTTGTATCTTGTAATTCTTGGTGCATTCGCATTGCCGACCGAGAAAAAGAACGATCCTTTCGATAAATCTGGGGGGGTAAGGGAGCCACCGCCGAGAGCACCTTCCCCTTATCCCGGAGCATACCTCCGTTTACTAGAAGTTGCCTGTATAGCACTTGTTACTGAGGTAAGTTACATGGCACTTTCACAATCCTCACAATCCTACTAATGTTTGCGAACGATGTTGACGGTGGCTCACCATCCGATGGTTCGCGGACCTCTACTCTAGGTTGTTCCTCCCCGGAGCCCTCTTGTGGTGGGTTCCCGGGGGGGGGGGGGGGAGGTTGCATGGCCAACCTTGCGATGCACTAACCTGCCCCACTTGTCCGTACCCCGGACGGTATTGCCAGCCTTCGTATCCCGGCCAAGCCCACTGTCCCCCGTAGGTGGACCACTGGCTCTCCCAGGAGTTCGGCAGACTCCAAGGCACTGTCCGCTGTGGCGTCTGGTACTATCCGCTATCGTCCGCCCCTTGTCCGGGCCACCCCCGGCCCGCACTAGGGTGTCCCTGGTCCCAATAGTCTGCACCTGACCGCATGCCGTCCGTACCCTGTTTTGGGCGGGCTGCCTGCAGTCCCCGGCAACCTGTCCGTTAGGGTCCGGCGTCAATTTCATCTCGGACAGTGTTCTTGACGGGGCCAACAGCGACGAGTCGGTCGCCCGCAATGGGGGCCGTTGCGGGGCCGAAATCGTGCTATAGTCACTCTGAAACTTGGCGGGTTCTTTCACCCTTGTGGGTTTTGTTTTATAACATAGCACCGTTTCTGCTATGGTGCTTGCTGAAACTGTATTTGTTTCGCCCTTGGGTTTTGTTTTAGATTGTTTTAATAAGAAAAAGACACTAAAATTATAACAATAGTTCAGTCAGTCCTTGTCTTGTAGGGCTCAAAGCAGTGCAACAGTCAGCTAAAGATCAACAATGCTAAAATTGGAATTCTAAAATCAAAGCACAAAGTAGAGCCAAATTTGCATAACTTTGATGCTACAACCAGCTTTGTTTATGTTTGCATTTCTATTGAATAGCAAATTTTAGAGAAGACTAGAGGAAGCCCGTGCTACGCACGGCTGGTCCTGGATCCATCGTTTGCTACACTTGCACAGTTTGGTTGGTCATGTGTAGGCTTTGTCCATATTTCACCGAATTAAGTTTCTTCAATCCCAATTTTGTACACACTGCTCAACAAATGCTTTCATCGAATTAAGTTTGTGCAATCCAATTTTTGCGCGCACTGGCTAAATTTTCGCTTCACTCACTCAATCAGCGCATCCCGTGATGCAAGCCAGTGGATGCACCTTTTTACAAATTGGCACGTCGATGTATTTTCCAGCATCGTTGTCTGAAAAAAATTGAGCTGGCTAATGTTGTATTGCTTGCTGAAGTCCGTTGTACGGACGGGTGGTGTTGAAATATTTAGCCTGGCGGCTTTGCCATTTTTGTTTTCTGGGAGACGCAGAAAGCAACTCGCCCGGCCGAACAATGCCTCATTATTGTTTTGTTTTCAGGCAGGCCTTATTGTTGCCGGCCACTCTGCAAGACAGCAATGATAAACCTCGTGCTCTGCATTAATTATACGTGTGCAAGTTGAAACAGTTCAGCTCAGCTCTGAAAGGCCGCATTTACAAAATAAGTAAGCCATTAAATCGTGTTTAGGTGCCAATTTCGAGGCCACAAGGCCTCGAAATTAACAACATGGCTTAGTTTGATTCGAAACTATATGCCTTTAGCTGAAACACGAATTCTTTCATTTTACCCATCAGCAATCGACAGTTTAGACGAAATTGTTAGGCACCGTAGCAAAGACATACCACGTGCACGAAGAATGAAAAGCGATCAAGTGATTGTTTGCTTATACTTATTTCAACGACCTTATGATGTAGATGGTTTTTTTTTTTAATGGAATATGTCGTGAAACATGCATTAAGTGTGAATCTATAAATTTTTTCCATTAAAACTATATCAACAAAACAAATTTTTCAATAAAATTTGGTATCATTTAAAAATTGGGTGTTGGCACCACAGCACTATAATACCAGATACCGCCTATTCCATTAGTACCGGGGAAAACCGAATACCGGCACCGGCTGAAAATTGTTAGGTACCGCCCAACACTATAGGATACATTTATTTAATTACAAACCAGAGTGGATTATTGTAATTTTTGGGGGGAATGGTTTGATGCGCATTTGTTCAGCTTAGCTTCCGGTGTTTGTGAATTTTAAGATTTCTTTGCAATAGAAATTATGTACATTCGCTGTTGCACTCTGGTTCACCCTCAAGGGAACTTTGCACTACCATCATTAAAACGATTTAGCAATCACAATAATATTGTATGCTATATTTTTCAGTATGTATGTGCATTAATAAAATTTTCTTGAAATACATATAGCATTTTCGCTTTTATTGTGGATTTTTTAGCTGATTGGAAACTGAAAACTGTAATCGGGATTTGGATTTAGGATTGGCCGTTTTCTTCCAACGATCAGCTCAATATCAGCTCAAGTGGAAAAAAGCTGAGCGGCCCAGGCCCAGCCGTCTTAAAAGTATTTTCGTCCTATTAAAGAATAGTGATAAAAAGTTTTTGGCAAGAATAAAGAATAAACTTTAGCGTGCGATTTGCCTCTGTGTATTGTGCATCAAATAAATAGACCACTGTTGTTGTGGTGTAATATAATGAATAAGGTCTTTTCTTTTAAGTTTGTTTTGAACTTTCTTGGATTTGAGGTGTTATAAAAAATTAGTATGATGTTTGACTAAATAAATGTATGGTATGTCCCCCCCCCCCTCATAAAAAAGGAGTTTCCTGCTGTTAAAAAATTCTCAAAATAAGCTTTCTAGCTTATTTTTATTTCTTTTGCCTTTACCAAAATAATTGCTACCAGTATTTGACAAAAACACAATCTGTATTATTTCTGTCCGTGGCTTACCCAGGCCAATATTGGTAATAGTGCCCCTTCTAAGACGTTCAAGGCTTGTACAGATCCCTGAAAATCTGTAAAATGAAATTAAATTTGTACACCAAAATGGAATTGGTGCGACTGTAGCACCATTTTTTCTTCTGCCTTTGTTTAACCTAGGTGGAATTTGCAAATGCATTCCGGCCAGAGCTTTTCATTCATTTGCCAGTTAATTATTCGTTAGGGGGTAGATTGAAGTTTCATTGACAACCTGTAATTTTACATTTGTAGACGAGTTACCCAATAGTCAACTGCATTATAATTGTGTTGAATTATTTTTGAATTTGCTGGCCCAAAACAAGCAGCTCTAATCACGTTCGAGTAGTCGTTTTTCGGGTCGGTACGCTAACATACCAACTGGTACAGTGTCGTTATCCATTAGGTCTACTGGATCTTTCCAACTCTTTTAACAGCAAAATTCTTTAGCTACTTTATTAGTTATCACTAGTATCAGCAAATCTGTATTGTATTAATATTTTTTAGTGTTTGTGGTGCTGAGTTGCACTAACAAGTTTGTTTGTAAAAAAAAAAAAAAAAAGCTTCGGCCAATGAAAAAATAATTAAATTCTCAGGCATGTACTTGTCAAATCTTTTTATTTTGTCAGCGCTGCTGGAAAGATTTCGCTGGTAAGCCACCAGTTTGAATCTGGCTTTTGGAAAAACTTTTTTTTCTATTAGCCGTTTCGTAAGTATACACTACCTGTAAATTTGCATTCCTTTCCTTGAATGCTATCTTCTCTGGAGGATATAAACTGTTTAAATACGTCCAGCTTTGCAACCCGTCTGCGCATCTGGGAGCACAGACCCTCCTTAAATGGTGTAGAGGCGTTAGCCAGCCATCTTTTCTCCTCCAGCCCTCGTCAAGTTGGCTCGCTTTTTCCCGTCTTCATTTTGATAGTGACAGAAAGCTTGCCTCTCCATTTTTATTAGACTCCGCCTGTCTGCATCTTCATGGTTGTACTCCTTCTTTTGCTGAAAGATTTTTCCCTTAATACGCTTGGACACCGTTGTACTTCCCGGCCCTTGCTGTTCTCTGTTTCTGCCACCGTTGACGTCCCATCGGTCGCGTTCGCCAAAAGCCTTCCTGCTGAGACTGCTTCCCTTCTTCACTCTGTCTGTGGGATGTCTTCACTTGACCATTGCCCTTTTCAAGACCTGCCTGACCACCTCGGTGTGTTGAATTGAAGCCGAAAGATGTTCCACCATTGAAGCTTTCAGTGAAAGCAACCCCACCTGATGTTGACTTTCATCGCATGTGCTTCGTCCTTCCCCATCTTTTACTGAAAGACCCAGACCTCCTTGCATTGTCTCAACCGTCTGAAGGTTAATCCTCCTGTTTCGTTCCCGCCAGCAAACTCTCCAGCTGCAGACCTCGATGCAGTTGTCTTCGTTTTGCCTCTCCTCCATGACTTCAGGCAACTGGTCCAACCGCTTCCTCTTGTCTGCCACCGAAAGTCGGTAGCCCCTTTTTAACTTCTACGGACTCCGCCTTCACAGGATGCGTCTGTTTGCATCCTGGCTGCGATCAGTGTCACCATAACGCCTTCCCAAATCGATTCCTTTTTGGCCATGATGTTTTCACACGTTTTCAACGGCCCCCAGGAAAAATTTGCTCTCAACGTGTTCACCGAAAGAATCGCGACCTGAATCTCCTCTTTCGGATGACGCTCCTTGACACGTTCACTAAAAAACTCCCCTGAAGCGACTTTCACCGAAAGATTCGGCCCTCCGGACCTCGTGTTCTGTTCTAAGAGAATGATTCCCGTGTCATCAGGAATGAAATCCCCACTTGCTGGTCTCTACTCAACCACCTTAATGTGGGAACACCCATGCGCTATCTTGTTCTTTTCAACCGGGCTACGATTAAACTTTTCCTGTCTCTTTTCCCGAAAGCGATCCTCACCTTCCACTCTTCGCAACATTCTCTCGGATTGCAACCCGTCAAGCTTTCACCGAAAGATGCTCCGCTGTGCTCTGAAATGCAGATTTCCGTTACTGAGTTTTCCCTTGACTTTCAATATCCACTGAAAGGCCCTATCTTCGAATGCATTCGTAACTCGCGCTATGTTGTTGTTATAGCTCTCGTTCCCACTAATATCCTGTTTTCACCGGCCCTACGGCTTTCCCTGTCACTGACTTTCACCGAAAGCTAACACTTTTCATCCTGCTTTCTCTGCTCACCCGGCTTTTCGAGACGAGCATTGACCACCGTCTTGGTTCTACACCACCAAAAAGGTCTCATCCACCGGCCCCAGCACGCTTCGCGCCAAAGGCGGGAAATCTCACTTCTCTTCACGTTCCTGCTTGCTTCAACTCTGTTTCTTTCTCCTCGACTCACCATGGCGCCGAAACGAAGAGGTGACTCTTCAGCTCTTTTCCACGGTGAAAGGCTTGGACGTTTCTAAGGCTAGGATCTCTTGATTCAGCACTTGTGCTGGGGTAATCTCTCAGAAAAAGAGGCATAATCCTCACACAGCCCGTCAAACCCACAAACTGTGCGATTTCTACACTGATCAGTGCACAATCTGCCTCAAAATCCCCGAAAAGAATTGGCCGTTTATTGAGCAGAAAAACAAGGAATCTTTGCAACGCGAGGAACAAATGAAAAGGAAGAAGGAAAGAGAACGTTCCCAAGCCTTTTTAAAGTCCGAAAATCGTCTACAACACCTACAAAGATTCACTCCCTCCCCAATCCGACTTCGAGTTCAGGTTCCACTTCTTGCTTGACTTGTTCATCGTTCTCTTTCTTATCGGCCAATCCACCTTCGAACAAACCTGCAGTTCCAACCCAACTTGTTGTACCACTTGCCCTACAGCTTCAACACTGTCTGATGCCCTCTTCGATGCACCAATTGTCTTTATGCCCAGCCTTCCGGCAACTGAAGCATCTACACCTCCAGCCAAGATGGCACCCATCAAAAAGCTGTCATCGACCCAACTATCACCGGCCTCGCTTTATTTGCCAAACCAAAACCCCACCTGTATCACCATGGTTTTATCTGCCATTCCGTTAACTTCGGTTCCATTTAAACCTCCTTCGACTTCGGTGTCGACGTCTTCTGTTCCACTTCCTAAAAGTGTCCCAATGCTCTCTCATCTTTCTGCCGTGAAGCCCAAGATCCTTCCTCCCGCAACTTTTGGATTGGATCATCGTGATTCCTCCCCAACCAAGACTCCAAAATCCACTGCTGACTTTGGCAACACTAATTCTCTCCGTTCCATCTTGAAGAATAAACTTCATCTATCAACTTGTGGTCTGAAGCGTCTTGAGAAAAATGCTGCTCCCATCGCTTCCTGGTGTTCTCACCTCAACTCAAAGTTGAAGAAAGGCAAGGAAAGGGAATCATCTCTCAAGTAAAATGTAGCTAATTTGGCAGCTAGTCCTGCCAAATTACGCACAAAGTTACACTTGGCGGCCTTTCTTATGCGAAAAATGTCCCCGCTTCCGAGATCGGGAACACTGGGCAAAAGACCTATTCTCCAGTCTGCTATAAGGAGACCTTTCCAGTTACACCGACGTCAACCACCTACAGGAAGACTGCTCCGACTTCACAAGCCCCCAAAGCATCGTGTACTTTGCCACTTCCTGTGGGTCAGGGCGCTTCCATTCCCAATGTTCTGAACCCGTATCCAATTCAACTGCCGAACCCTGAACCACAACGTCCATCCAAGAGTCCAGGTGCAAACAGGGTCCCGCCACCTTTCTTGTTTGATCACATCCATCACAAAGGAGGGGGTCAGAGCCAGCCTAGCAATACCTCCTAACAAACATGTTACACGCCAGTTGTGGCAATTTGATAATGCGGAAGTCTTTCTTCCCCGCTGTGCTGAAATGAGCAAATTAACTGTCATCAAAACCTGCATGGTCCCTTATCTCTCATGCCGCTCCAGAGCCAAGGGCTATGCTTTCACCTTGACCACATCAAAACTTCAACCGTTTTTTCTCCTGACTTCTGTCAGAATGGGTGCTCCTCTCCTCATTGTTGAAGACTGCCTTTGACACATCCGCCCTGTCACGCACTCCTTCGCTCTTCTGAATGAAGATGAAGACCTGCTCCCTTTGGCAAAGCAATTTTAAAATTTGAACTTGATCCCCTTAACCTTTGTTCTCCTTCACAACGTCAAGACGGCTACCTAATCACTCATTCCGTACACTCTGATGCATACTTCTCAATTTTCAACTTTTCTCCTCATTAAAATTGATCGATACCAACGAATCTCCTTCATCTGGGAATAACTTGACATCCTTGGATCAAACTGAAGACGCAAGAAATCTGACCATCTTCAATCCCAGGTAACTACCTCCTTTCATTAACTGTTCGTTCCTGAGCCCTCATGCTTCAATTTTGTTGGAACATACCTTCCCCATCAGCAGAAAGCTTCAGTGCGTAATTTTCTGTAGAGCCTCTTCCAGGGATGCTGCCGGTGTGAAAAAATTTGAAAATTTACCAGTAGTAAAATAATATGTGAAAAATGTGAAAAAATGTGTAAAATACAAGTGTTGCTGTGAAAAAAAAAAAACCCCAAAATGCACAAACGAAGTTAAAACAATCAAATTATCCGCCCTAATTTTGGGCCCAGAATTACGTAGACATGTGTGTGGTTAGAACACACACAAGAAAATTGGTTGGTTTACGGGCAGAGTCTCTTTGAAGTCACTTTTACTCTCTTGAGAAAAATTAGAGAAAATACGATGGTTACTGGAAAAGAAAAATTTTTATTAAAGAAATGTGAAACTGGTGATATATGAAAACGAAGAAATAGTGATACGAAAATGAAAGTAGATACGTGAAAAATGTGAAAAAATAAAAAGCAGGTATGTGAAAAATGTGAAAAAATGTAAAGCGGGTATGCGGAAAATATGAAAAAAAATAAAAAGGGAGAATGTGAAAAAAGCTGGTACTCCCGGCAGCACCTCTGCTCTTCTCCAAGGGGACCCAGCTCTCAACCCTAGGGAACCTGTATTGTGGTGCCCTCCACCTCAGTGACGAGGTCTACTGTAAATGCAAATTTACAGGTAGCTTATATGTCCGAAACGGCTAATAGAAAACCAAATTTACTGAGGCCAGCCGGTCAAAATTGGTTTCTACAGCCTAAGTACAAAATGTACACTAGCTGTTCCCACCCTACCTCCCCTCTTGAGTCACCACCATGACAAATTAAGAGGAAAAGATGGCTGGCTAACGTCTCTGCACAATTTTAGGAAGGTCTGTGCTCGCACATGCACAATCGAGTTGCGAAGCTGGACGTATCCAAACAGTTTAAATCCCCCAGGAAAGATATAGCATTCAAGGAAAGGAATGCTAATTTACAGGCAGTGTATATTTCCTATTTAGGCTATAGAAACCAATTTTGACCGGCTAGCCCCGGCAAATTTGGCTTTTTTATTACCCTTGGCCAAAAATTGACTGATTTTGGTGATTCAGTGCATACTGCAAATCATTGTTGATAGCTTAAATCATTCACATGGTATATAGCAAAAAAAAAAAAAAACATTCCAGAAAGGCACGTTCAAGAGCAATGTCCGCAAGGCTCAGCCGATCCCAATTACCGATCCTGATCTTTGTAGTTTTCGTTTTGACGTTGAAGACACCATTTCAAAGGATGTTTTGCTAGCTTTCCAATGATACAAATTCCCTTCTCTTACTGTTTAGAAGTTCCAAGGCAAAATGTTAAAGATTACAGGAGGTTTTGTGTTTAAAAAACTTTCATTTTTATAAAGCATTGCAACTCTCCAAGAATTTGATAGAAACTTTAAACTGATACATGGATAGGCTGAGTAGTGTTTCAAATTTCTTTTGAGCATAACACGCTGAGAAGTATCTGGTGTTCGACTCATTTTAAAAATATGTTTGCAAAAGAAATTAATTTTTTTTTTAAATGTTGGTTGATTGTGAATTTGGATCAGTTATCGGGATCGAGATTTGGTATTGGTCAGATATGTTTAATGATCGGCTCGGGTAGAAAAAAGCTGTTAGGCCCATCTTTCTGCGCCAATATGTTAATATTTTTCCAGGTTCTGCAGGATTAATATTAATATTGAAATAGCAGTAAGGTGTAGGTTATATTTTCTGCAGACACTGCTTTCTTTCTGTGGTGTACGACTATCGCGCCTTGTTTCTGGCGTGAGTGAAGGGATGCTTGCACAAGAAGCCCAACGACTGTACTCTGCAATTACGTTCAGATTTTTGGTATAACACTTGAATGTTTGTTGTCCCTTAAAAATGGACCTTTTAGGGAAAAAAAATACTGTACTGTAATAAAATAAAAACTAATGACTTCGTCTCTTAAAAGAGGAAAACACTTAACCAAACTTTATTTTTTTCCCGTGGCCTTCCTTGCCTGTGCCATACGTAAATAAAAGTTAGCTATTTCACTCATACCGTAAACGTGGTGAAACTGGAATGCAGGTGCAATATGTCGTGTTTTGGATGGAGTGCAAGCTACTCCTTTATGAAAACAAATTTAAATTAATTTTACGATTACGGCCACACAAAATGTAAAAAAATGTTTCTTATCCAAAATTGTCCTACAGGTGACGAGGTAGGCATAACCAGATTTTTTTTTTTCGTTAGGCCTATGATTTACTGAAAAGATTCAGGCATTTATTTATTTTACCTAACACCAAAATGACCAGCAAGGCCACATAAAATATAAATTGAAATAACGCATTTGGGTTAGGCCTAACCCCGACAGGTTAGTAAAAATAAAACTACTTACTAAAAATACTCCATGTAAGCAGATTCAGCGAAAAAACACATCTTTCCCAACCAAACACGCAGAAGGAACATCCAAGGGGTGTTCAAACTAATAATGGACGGGAAGTCCCCAGACCCCACGGCTTCCCGTTGCCAATACATTACTCTGGGTATCCGTGGCAACAACAAAAGCAGGACGCAAGTTCCCGTGCATCCAACTGGTACAAGTACATACTGAAGGTAAGTATTTTAGGATAGTAAAAACTAATTTTAATCAGTGTTAAAATTTACGTTTTACAAAATTTCTAACGGCCTTTACCAGGTTTGGTTTTTGATTTGCTTTGGTTGGATTTGTTACTAATTTTTACTATAAAGTTGGTAGGGTTATTGTTGGCACTGAAAGGTTATTAGCGGTCCCAAATTGGCTAGCAGTTTCGTAAAATATCCGTTTTAGTGATAATTTTACAAAAATGTATATTATATTATACAGAGCTCCCAGAGCTTTGCAATGGTGCTAATAGACTGATAGCTTCAGTTGATCTCAAGTTATTTTGCAAAAACTAAAGACATAAAACAATCATGTTCTGTTATTGTAACAATCATGTTCATAAAGCTGTAAGGCTGACACCAATTTTTCTTTGTAGTTTCTAAATTTTATGTTCAGTGCAAATTCAATTATTGTATCAACCACTTAAACTGGAGAAAAACCATTGTTCCCATTAAGTTTTTTGGGACTAATTGCAATGAAGTATTGAATATACAGGGTGTTTCATCTCAAGTGTTAATGCTCAATATCATCCCTAATATTGCAGATACGTCGAACATGGCCATGGAATATGTTGGAACATCCAGGGGACCATCAGACGGTTAAACCGGAAATGATCTGGATGACTGATTTCAAGGTCAATGAAAAACTAACTCCGGAAGTAGCAGAGATAGGGGCATGATTTAAATTGCAAAGTTGTAGAGGACGAAGACATGACCTCAACAAAGGAAACAGAACAGAAATCGGTTTAAATGTTAAAGAGATATAGTAAAAACAATATGGGTCTTGCAGCCCCATTGGAGGACGTGACCACAACCCACCCTGAGGTAGATATACAGGCAGGCACCAATAGGAAATATCTACCTCAGGGATTAATACAAACAGGCTTCTCATGGATCCACCAGGTCTACCTGCTAATCTTTTGCTGTACTTACAGTGGTGCCTGTCTGTGTTTCTACCTCAGGGTTGGTTGTGGTCAAGTCCTCCAATGGGGCTGCAAGACCCATATTGTTTTTACTGTATCTCCTTAACATTTGAACCGATTTCTGTTCTGTTTCCTTTGTTGAGGTCCTGTCTTCGTCCTCTACAAGTTTGCAATTTGCATCATGGCCCTATCTCTGCTATTTCCGGAGTTAGTTTTTCGTTGACCTTGAAATAGGTCATCAAGGTCATTTTTGGTTTAACCGTCTGATGGCCCCCTGGATGTTCCAACGTATTCCATGTTTGACGTATCTGCAATACTAGGGATGATATTGAGCAGCAACACTTGAGATGAAACACCCTGTGTGTTGGTATACTGTACTACAAACCAGTTGAAGCGATACGGGAACTCGTGGATCAAGACCATTAGTCCAAAATTATCGTTCAAGATGCTGGAGAATTTGCAAGGAGCACGCATTCATTTTCTTTGCAGAAAGTTTGGTAAAAATTAGGGTGACGTGCTCTTTTAGGATCCGATAAGCCCAAGAAGAATTTTTGTTTTGTTTTTGGCGAGCGATGTTTCAGCACGTAAAATGTTGATCCGTCTTAGAGCGTGGGGAAAAGTGGTGATTAATGATATGGGTCATGTCAGGAGGCTCCTGGTCATGTGTAATGCAACATGCGTTAGATCTGTATTACATGCTGTGCAGTATGCTTCGTGAAAATTGACCTTCCATTGTGTTTCTATTACCGGTATGTGTAAATATCCTTACGGTGTGTTTTAGGCCAGGGAAGAAAAAATTCTTGTACCCACTGCAGGTAACTCAAAACCACACTAGTCAGAACCCTTTTAACTCTCTTTTCTTGCCTTTGCCTGAATTTATTCAAATACGAAAAAACTGGAGTATATTGTGTTCTGCTCGATATGTAAATTGGGAAAAATGAGGCTTGAATTGTAAAGGAAACTTGTTTTGTACTTTACGTACAAATATGTAATAAAAACTGCTTGATAATGACTATCAAATTGTTAATGTTTAAGAATTGATTCGGTCATGTTAAGTTAAACATTCGTAGAAGCACTAAAAATGAAGGCTTGCACCGATACCAACTTACCAATCCGATAACCATTCAGTTTTAAAAATCTTGCCGATACCAATATCCAAAATTTAATCCCTTCTTTTTGCTCTAATGGTGTAATTTACTTCAAAAGTCCAATAATTATTAAATAAAATTTTTTTAAATAGCAACCAACAGTTAAACGATAGCTAGGATGATACTCGGTGATTTCCTGAGCAAAACGCCGCAAACCGCATGTCGTTATCTCGAACGGTTCCAGAGTAATTGATATTTAAGCGAAAGTTACCGATACCACAAATATTGGAAACAGATCCGATCCAGTATCGCTATTGGTGTAGCCTTACTACAAATTCAACTTGTACATAGGACCAAGGTTTTCTTAGATGGATTCATTTAATGCGTTTGAAGAGGGTGATTAGTCCTTCTGCTCCCACATTTACAGTAAATTCTTCCTTTAAAAAATAAACCTGATAGCCGTTAAGTCTTTTACAACAAATGGTAGTTTTGAAGGTTTGAAGATGAACTGAATGTGTTGTCAGTCGAGTGTTGTTATTAGAGGTGTCGTCCTCCACAGTTGGTCTTCGATACTTTTCGATTAGCTGAAAGTAGTAGATTCTTACTTCAACACCAACTTTTAAAATCTGTATTGTACATACCAAAAACCACAAGCAGTTGAGGAAAGTGTTACAGTGCTAAGACTCTTGCAAGTGATGAGAAGAAACTTGCTCAGGATCCCCTGTACTTCAGATGCTTTTACTGCACTGCGGTGAAGCCTAACCAGGCGAGCGAAGGGAAGCGAAGCTAAGCTGTAAGGTCTGGACTACGGGGCCTCGCTTCCCCCCTACCAACCTGGTCAGGAAAACAACGGCAATAACACCCGCAGGCAAAATCCTCCACCCCAAGGTCAATAACCCGCTTGCCATTTAGAGGACTCTTACGACAACCGTGGACACGGCAGTTGGCCCAACCAAAGAAGAAGAGGTGGCTACTAGGGGAAAGGACGTGGGAACTTCTGTCCTCGTTCCTGACTTTTTGGCTCCACAACCTGCACCCCTTCACCGACGGGTGGGGGGCAGGCTTCGTCATTATGCGAAAAACTAAGAAACTGTCACTTCGGATTCCTTTGCTCTTTTGATAGTCGGGAATGGTTACCTCCTACCTTTCACCTCTTTTCCAGCATTCTCAACGGGTCCTCCACTTTGACTACAAATTCTTCCGCCTAACCAGCTTTTAGAAATGGAAGTACTCAAGCTTCTGGAGAAGGGTGCAATCCATTGTTCTTCTCATACCACGGGTTATTACAGCCCTGCTCTGGTAGAAGGGCACACATTGGCACACATCTTATCTTTAATCTCCGGAAGCTCAACTCCTTCCGTTCTGAATCTCGCTTCCAGATAAAGACTCTGTCATTGATAAGTGGGAATTTACACCTGAGGATTTCAAGGATATTACCACCATATTCCCCTTCATCCTTCCATCTTCCACCTATAACGATTCTTGTCAGCAGGGATGACATCACTTCGAAGTGATTCCCTTCAGCCTATCAAGAGCACCCCACGTC
>JAHWFP010210285.1:0-37402 GCA_023313725.1 Lithobius niger
CGCGCGGCACCCCCCCCCCCTGGGGAGATGGGGGTGGGGGAGACGTTAAAAGTATACGGGGGTGGGTAAGGTAGCTCATTCGGGCCGAGGTCCTCAATCCATTCTCTCGATACTTCCTTCACTCCCTCTCTCTCTCTCTCACACTCACACTCTCACACTCTCACTCTGTCTTCCTTTCCTATCGCAATGGCCATCGTCGTAGAAGGTTTTCGACACTTTAGAACGCCGTTCAACGCTATCGTTTCCGGCCCCACTTCTTCGGGCAAAACGAGCTGGACTCTGAAACTCATCGACCATTTGGACGAGATGGCGGATACTAAAATCGAGCAAATCCATTGGTGTTACAACAATTACCAGTCGTGGATGGAGAAGTACAGGGACAAGATTCGATTTCACAAGGGACTTCCCATGCCACCCGAACGTTACGACGCCTCGGTAGAGAAATTGTTAGTGTTGGACGACCAGATGCAGAATGTGAGCAACGCGGGTTGCGACATGTCCGACTGGTTCACTCGTTTCGGACACCACAACAAGTTCAGCATCTGTTACTTGACGCAGAATCTGTACTGTCAGGGCAGGAACCAGCGGACGATAGCTCTCAACAGTCAGTATTACGTCCTGCTGCGCAACCTCAGAGACAAACGCCAGATAACCACTTTCGCTTCGCAAGTCTACCCCGGCAAGACCAAACGATTTATGGTGGCCTACGAGAACGCCATTGGTCTAAAGGATTTCGGATACCTGTTGGTGGACCTGCACTCCAAGTCCCACGACACTACGAGACTCAGGACGAGTATATTTCCAGACGAAGCACCCTGCATAGTTTATTCCCTCTGAGGACGCGAGATGGAAAGGGTACGCAAGCACAGCGCTCTGCTACAGACGTTGTGCAAGATCAACAAACGACAGCGAGCGGCTTTACTGAAAAACGCCGACAAGTCTCAAATCGACTGCCTGTCCGAAGTTGCCTTGAACCTCCTCAACAATCGACTCCCCGTCAGTACGACAGCCAGGACCAAGTTGAAAAGATACAAGAAACAGATCAGACTCATCGGCTCCAAGAAAGCGTCGTTTAAAGCTAGAAAGAGGGCTCTGGTACAATCGGGAGGGTTCATCCAATTCCTCGTCCCAGCGGCATTATCCCTCTTGGGGGGATTGTTCAACAAGTCCTAAGAGGAGGAAAGAAAGAAAATGAGTCTGCTACGGAGGATGGTGCTCCTGCCCGAAGACGAATATAAAATGAGTCGTCCGCCGATGGAGAACGCCACACTAGCGTTGGCCGCTCAGCCTCACGGGTTTCAATACCAGCCCGAAGGAGCTCTCTACGGTAAACTGGTCGCCATACAAGCTCAGATCGACGCCATCCTGAAAAACGACAGTCTTCCCCTCGACTACAAGGCGAAGTTCATAGGACAATTGGAGCAAGAGAAGGACGCTTTCGTGCAACAGTTTAGAATCAAGTCGGCCGTCCCGGCGGCGGCGGCAGCCACCACCACCACCCCCGCCACTACTACTACTACTACCCCTACAACAGCCGCAACCACCGCCGCCTTGCTGAGTGGGACGTCTGGTAGCCTCTCTCCTCCTATTCTGTCACCGTCCGGGCTCTCTCCCGTAACACCGGTCAAGAAGGAAGAGAAGAAAAAATGGACACCCGTCTATTCCACACCCGTACTACGCAGGAGTAGCAGGGCCAAACATCCTCAAGACTGGAAGCTATGGAGCAATACCTGAACAAGATCTACTACGACGATCTGGGCGAAGCCAGCAGTTACGGTACGGCGTCCAAACTGTTGGCCAGAGCCAAGAAGGACGGAAAGAAATACGATCTCGATCGTATCGAGGAGTGGTTGGAGCGTCAGGATGCACACACCATCCACAAAGCGGCCAGGTACAGATTCCCCAGGAACAAGATCATTACGGGAGGAGTGGGTAGTCACATGGAATGCGACCTCAGTGACATGATCAGCCTGAAACGTTACAACGAGCCGTACAGGTACATTCTCACCTGCATGGACGGGTTCAGTCGCAAGGTCTGGCTGGAAATGTTGAAGACAAAGTCGGCGGCCGAAATGGTCGGTGCTTTCGAGAAGATGTTTGAGCGCATGCCTTTTACCCCTAGTTTTCTCACTTCGGACAAGGGCGTAGAATTTCGAGCACGAGGGGTCCAGGATCTCTTCGAGGACCTCGGTATCGAGTTCTACACCACCGAGAACGAAGACGTCAAGTCGTCGAAAATTGAGCGTTTTCAGCGCGTTTTGAAGAGTCTCTTACACAAGCACTTTACCGCCAAGGGGACCCTGGAGTACGTGCCCGTGATTCAAAAGATCGTGGACACCTACAACAAGAGCGTACACTCCAGAACGAAAATGGCCCCCAACGACGTCACTCACAAAAACCACAAGCGGATGTGGCGCAAGATCTACGGCGCCGACTTGAAGAAGTTGGGTCGTGCCATGGCTAGGAAGGGCGGCGGCGTCAAGAAAAGAGTCCCTCTGGCCGTGGGAGATAAAGTCAGAATATCCATCGCGAAGGGTAAGTTCGACAAAGCTTACCGAGGCATGTGGTCCAGAGAGATATTTTTAGTAACCCACGTTCTGGTACCAAAAGGAGGATTGGGGCAGGTTACGGCGAGACTGAAAGACTACGAGGGGGAAATCATCAAAGGACGATTCTACCTCCACGAGCTTCAGAAAGTGGTTAAAAACGAAGGCGTGGACTACCATCGGGTAGACAAGGTCCTGAAAACGAGGGGGAAAGGACGTAAGAAAAAGTACTACGTTCAATTCGAGGGTTACGACGCCTCCCACAACCGTTGGATCCCCGCCAGAGATTTGAAGAAACTGTAAGATGGAGGGAGATTCTTTCTACATGACTCTGCCGGCGAATGCCAGTCTGGACCTGTTTCCCAATAACGCCCTGAACGACTACACTACCAAGCTGGCTCAGAGAGTGAGCCTGGCGGGTGACTGGGACGTGGGCCTCGCCGAGGTGCAATTTACTAGGAACTGGAGCAACGTGATGGATTCGATCGAACTGAAATTCCAGCTAGGGACGCGCACCTACGTCAAGTTTCCCAGGTTCGATATCGACGCCTTCGTGGAAACCGAAGCGGCGGCGGCGGCCGGCGATGTTGACGAGATCGCGAAAGCGGAATTGGAGGTTGGGGATAGGAGGTTGCCGCAGGACGTCAATATCGTGGGGGTAGACCTGATGAATTACAAGATGCAAAATGTTATAAAGTTTCTCAACTACTGGGTAGTCAAGACGCTCGCGCAGTCGGTCATCCAGTTCCGATACGACGAGAGCACTCGTCTCGTCACCATCGTCAACAAACTCCATACGGGGGCCAGGCTGTGCCTCTCTTACAATCTGTCCGTGTTTCTAGGATGGGAGAGAAAAGACAACGTGTTCAAAGAGAGTTATTACGACATCCTCATGGGAGACCATCCTAAGAAGGGGGGAGGACCCGTGCCCATAGAGTTTATCAATAATCAATTCAACGATGGGAGTTGGTGGTTGTCCTACATTTCTCATCTCTCGACCGTGACCGCCTATCTACCCAAAGGGTATTACAGTAGAGGAGAGGAGCTCGTGGCCAAACTGAACCAACTTATGCGAGATAGGATCGATGTCGAACAGTACCCACATTTTGATTACAACCCGGGAACGAACGTGGCTACCGTCATCATGCCCATCCAAGTGTTGTCCCCCGACAAGAATAACACTTCCGTAGAAATAATGGGGCTCTTGATCGACGAAAAACTGACCAAGATCCTCGGTTTTCCTCCAGACGGACCCGACAAATTTATTACATCTTTCAAAGTGGGTAGGGCCGGACTCGGTTTGAAAGAAGTTCTGAATAGTATTTTTGTATACAGCGATATCGTGAACGAGACCGTAGTGGGAGATGTTCTGGCTCCTCTGCTTCGAGTAGTTAGAATAGATGGGGGGAGTAAAACGCACGAGATTTTCACCAAACCTTACTACCGACCTCTCGCTAGGCGCGATTTCGAAACGGTAAGAGTGTATTTAATGACGGATCTGGGAGAAAAAGTACCTTTCAGGTCGGGGGAGGTTAGCGTAACGTTGCACTTTAGAAGACGTCCCTGATCGTCATGCCTCGTAAAAAGAGGAGAGGAGTTAAGAGGAGGGTTAAAAGGAGAACGAGGACTAAGAGGCAACGGGGTGGGTTTTTCGTAAGCGGGATCAAGTCCCTTCTCAAAAAACACTACCCGACAGCTAAAAAGAAACCTTTCAACTTGCTTTTACCTATTTCATGAGTCGTCGTTAGGTCCCGACCATCATTTATTCCCAGAAGGGGCGACCGATCGGACATGAAGCAAAAATGCGGACCCCCCTACGTAGGATTGGACCCTCGGGTATGCATCGGGCACTATTGTTCGAGAAACCAGATAGGTGGGGCCCCTTACTTTTCTGGCGGGCGCATACAGCGTGGATCGGGTTTCGGGGATTTCCTGGGTGGTGTGTTCAGGTCGGCTCTTCCTTTTATTAAAAACGCTCTTTTCGGAGTAGGAAGGTACGCGTTGAGAAGTGGCTCCAAACTTTTGGACGACGTTCAGGGAGGGACCTCCTTTAAGGAAGCCGCTAGAAATAGGTGGGACGCGGCTAAACGAGACGCTGTTGCGGTGGCGACGGGAGGACAGTCTGGAACAGGTCGAAAGAGGAAGAAGTGTTGTCGTCGAAAGAAAGGCCAGTCGGGAGGGAAACGTCGGCGTGGTCTAGTTGCTCTCGTACGACGTCGCAAAGCCCCTTCACATCGCCGTCTTCCGAGAAGTAAGGCGGACTTTTTCGACTAGATAAAGACCCTCCGCATCGAAAATCTTTCATTCAGAGGTCGTCATGTTGATGAAGCCGGACAGAGAGTCGGTGCCCTGCACCAAAGAAGAATTGGAACTGTTCTCCGTACCTCCGGTGCAGGTTACCGTGAACGACGATACCTTGGTGGCCTACCATCCTCTAGCCACTCTAAGTGATAGCGCTCCCATCGAGTTCGTAGTGCCCGGTGCCGCCGACTGCCTGCTGGACCTGAGCCAGTCTTATCTCCACATCCGATGTAAGGTTGTCAAGGGGACATCGACGACATTGACCGCTGCTAATGCCGTAGCTCCCGTGAATCTACTCCTACACTCTCTATTTTCCCAGTGCGATTGCGAAGTGAGTGGCAAACAAATATCCAATTCCGACAACGGGTACGCCTACCGTAGCTACCTCGAGACTCTGTTGACTTATGGCGGTGACGGTGAAAACAGTCATCTTTCGAGCCAGCTGTGGAAGAAGGACACCCCCGGATCTTTCGACGAGGCCGACATCTCGGACGCTGGGAAGAACCTCGGTTTCAAATACCGCAATGGACGAGTCAAAACCAGCAAGGTGGTCGATCTCTACGGCAGACCCCATTGCGACCTCTTCCAGCAGGATCGACTGCTACTCAACAACGTCGACCTGAGGCTGAAACTCACCAGAAGCAAGGATGCCTTCTGCCTGATGAGTACGGAAGTTGGGGCCGACTATCGCGTCAACATCACGAGTGCCGTCCTCTACGTTCGACGAGTCGTACCATCGCCCTCGGTACTCATCGGCTTCGTGGAGGCCCTCAAGACCAATACCGTCAAGTACCCCATCCGCCGAGTGGAGGTTAAGACTTTCACCATTCCGGCCGGATCGAGACAAGGCAATCTCGACAACGTCGTGCTCGGAAACCTACCCTCGTTCTGCCTGCTGGGTTTTGTCTCGAACAATGCTTTCAACGGTGCTTACGGCGCAAACCCGTTTAATTTCCACCACTATAACGTCAACTACCTCACCTTGCAAGTGGATGGAAGAACGATTCCGGCCATTCCCTACAAACCCGATTATACCGACGACTTGTACGTGAGAAACTATTATTCCCTCTTCCAGGCACTCGACAAACTCACTTCCGACTCGGCGCCTCGTCTCCCATACGCCGACTATCCTCTGGGCAATTGTCTGTACGCCTTCGACTTGACCGCCGACAAAAGCCAGGGACAGTGCCACCACAACCTTATTAAGCAGGGAGCTCTCAGAGTCGACGTGACGTTCAAGCAAGCGCTCGTCGAAACCGTCAACCTGGTGATGTACATGGTCCATCAAACCGTTCTCGAGATTGACCAGTCCAAGAACGTGCTGTACGAACACTGAGAGAAAAACCATGCAGACGGACGAACTGAGAAGTGCGGCCAGACGACACAACAAGCTCGGCCCTCGTTTTGGCGGTGTGTACGCTTCCGACCAGTTGCCCGAGACACCCACCCGAGAAGCTTACATCATCAATCTGGACCCTGCGACGAAACCTGGCAGTCACTGGGTCGCCGTCTATTTCGACAGAAGGACAGCGAGCGTGGACTATTTCGACAGTTACGGGTTAAAACCACGAAACATTCACATTTTGCGTTTTCTCAAGAAAAACTCTATGTTCAAACGTTACAACCTCACGAGCTTGCAGGGGCCTTGCAGCGTCGTATGCGGACAGTATTGTCTCTACTTTCTATACCATAAGGCGAACGGACTGTCCATGAACCGCGTTCTAGATAAGTTGAATCACATGACGAAAGACGCTAATGACCGACGAGTCGTTAGATTCGTAAAGAAACATTTCAAATTGAACACGACTGAGCCTTTCGTCGACGCCAACTGCCAACAGACGTGTAAAGCCTTACTCGCTGGGGGAAGAGAGAGAGAGAAGTGTTAGTCGGGGAAGTCTTTTTTTTTTCTTTACCATTATATAACCGTAATCTAGTTTCTGGAGCATTACTCCAGCTTTTGTGACGGGTAAAGCGTAATATTATATAACGACTATTCAGTTCTGGAGCCTAACTTCCAGCTTTTGTGACGAGTTTTTTTTAGTTATTGTGTAACGGGTTTAGTTCTGGAGCCTCACTCCAGCTTTTGTACCCATAATATTGTATAATGACTTATAGTTCTGGAGCCTCACTCCAGCTTTTTGTCCTAGTTCTGGGGCCTTACTCCAGCTGCATGTTTTTTGTTGGAGGATATAAAACTCCAACTTACATACAGTTCGTAATAAAATATGAAAAAAAAAACAAAGAACCACGTAAGGACACTGTCATCTTCCTCAATCCTACACGGTCCTCCCGTAGGAAGAGCGGAGAAAAGTGTGGTTCGACTAGGAGCCTGGGAACTCTGAGCCAACGTCCTTTTCGCGCGCGCGCGTTGAGAGGGTTATCTCCAAAAGAGGTTTCCCTTCTCCGCAGATCTACCTTTGGTAGAAACCTGTGATAAAAAAAGGAGAACTAACTCTTCCCCTCGCTCTATACCCCTTTCGTGCGAAGACCCTTCGACCAAAGAGACTTTTTCGTCATAATGACCATTCTCGAAAACAAACTGTCAAACTCTCCCATAGAGAATAGTAGGTGACCGCCGCTAAAGTGGGGGTAAGAAAACCCCCTTATATCACGATCACCAAACATGCAAAAACCTTCCCGTAGGCTTCTAAAACCTCCATAATACCATTCTCAAAAACAAACTCCCATAGAGGTAACCACCGCCCCAAACCGGTATCAAAAAACCCTTATATCACGATCACCAAGCATGATATTGCAAACAAAACATACCTATCGCTCAAATGAACCGTCAAAAGCTTTCTCTTTCAGGACTTCAAAGTGTTGAAAGTATTTTAACATTGAAAGTGTTACTAACTAACGAGCAAATGAACCGTCAAAAGCTTTCTCTTTCAGGATGAAGGCAGAACTAAAGGTTTTTCTCTTTCAGCCCCCCAAAGTACAGACGAAGATGACGACAATGCTATCGCACGCATAGCATGGCCATACTAAATGGAATAACATTGGGAAGAGTTAGGCCATGCTACCCCCGCGCACAACAACTCCATACTCCAATACTAATCTGCACACAACAGCGTCATGCATTGAAATCTTGTAGCATTGGGTCATCCCATGGTAGCGCGCGCACAACAACTCCATACTCCAATACTAATCTGCACACAACAACGTCATGCATTGAAATCTTCTAGCATTAGGAAGAGTTAGCCCATGCTATCGCGCGCACAACATCTCCATACTCTAATACTAATCTGCACACAACAACTTTATGCTAGGCTCGCGCTCAGCATTGAAATCTGTTACGGAGAAAATTTGAAATCTTCAAACACGAATTGCATTGGAACTGTTACAGACTGAAATCTCAAATAGCACTGAATTAGTTACGAAAAGGTTTGTGTACCGAAGTTTAGTATTGATTTCTGTTAGGAACCGTACACAACGCCATACTATCGTGCTAAATTAGTACCCTTAACTACTAGCCTTCTAATAGCTTGAAATGGACATGCTTAGAATTTTCGGAAAGGTGGCGATCTATTCTTTTCACCAATCCTAACCGAAATTGTTCAACTTAGATAGAGACCGTTCTACCTCCATTAAAGGTGAAGAGGTAATGGCATAGCAGTGAAAGCGTATGTTGATTTTCGAATTCAAAGTGGTCTTGCGAGCCCTTTAATAGCCCGAAATGAATATGCTTAGAATTTTCTGAAAGGTGGGGATGTATTATTTTCATTAGTCCTAACCGAAATTATTTAACTTAGGTAGGAATTGTATTACACTAATTTGAAGGTGAAGCGATAATGGCGTAGCAGCAAAAGCGAATGGTGATTTTCGAACTCAAAGTGATCTGTGCAAGCTTTCTAACAGCCCGAAATTGACATGCTTAGGATTTTCTGAAAGGTGGCGATCTATTTTTGCCATTAATCCTAGCCGAAAAAGAACATTTTGCCGGCCCCCAGCCAGGCCGGCTAAAAATGGTTTCTTTTGCTGTAGAAAGTACTATACCTGGCAATTTTAGCATTGCTGTCTCAGTGATGCACATTCGAGGAATGTAATGCTAAATTATCAGGTTAAGATGTTTTGGCAACAAAGAAAGAACATTTTGCCGACCCCCAGCCAGGCCGGCTAAAAATGGTTTCTTTGTGCCTGAAACATACTTAACCTGGTAATTTAGCATTACATTCCTCGAATGTGCATCACTGAGACAGCAATGCTAAAATTGCCAGGTATAGTACTTTCACAGCAAAGAAAAAATGTTTCGTTTAGGTAGTGCCCGTCCTACACCCGTTTAAATGTGTAGCTGTAATTGGTGTAGCAGCTAGTTTCAAAGTGCCATTGTAATGCTCATATTTGTATTCTTATCTAAGCTAAACAATTTCGGTTAGAATTGAAGGAAAGAATAAGTCCATACCTTTCAGAAAATCCTAACCATGTCCATTTCGAGCTATAAGAGGGCTCGCAAGAGCACTTTGAATTTGAAAATCATCATACGCTTCGCCATGTACGCCATTACCTCTTCACCCTCATATGGGTGTAGGTCGGTAGCTATGTAAGTTAAACAATTTCGGTTAGGATTAATGGAAAGAATAAATCGCCACCTTTCAGAAAATCTTAAACATGTCAATTTCGGGCTGTTTTTCAGAGTTATGGAAAACAAGTAATTTGGACGCCATTTTCCAATATGGCGGCTCATGGCGATTGAGGAAATGTCTACAACGCTTAAATTCTTAATAATTCTAAGTAAACAACATTCCTGCCAAGTTTCACGCTTTTATGATAAAAATGCACAATTTTAGACTATTGGGCCGCCATTTTCCAATTCTTAATTTGATGTAAACAACATTCCTGCCGAGTTTCATGCTTTTATGATAAAAATGCACAATTTTAGGTGTATTCTCCGTACTAATTAGAATTACTTCCCTGTCTTGACTGTTGATAGCTTTTCCTTGACGAAGTTTAGAAAGTGGTGGATTAGCCGCCACATTTTTCAGCTCTGTCAGTGCGCCTTGCTGCCAGTACAGCGCACTCGATAATTTGCGTTGCATCATGGGAGGGCTCAAGACGGACGCGACCATTATAACTCCTTTCTTTCACATGTTCCAAGAAAATTCCCCGCATTTTGAAATCAATCAAAGAACTACATTTTCTAGCCATCATAGGCACGTGATAAGTTGAATTTAAAGTTTCTAGAATCACGTCAATCTGGCCAATATCACTGATCTGAGCATCTACGTTTTGTAAAATATCAGTGCATATTTATTAAACTGCTTCATGAAACTTTCATTTTCTTGCATTCAAAGTGTTCTCACTTGAGCTATTAAATAGTATCCATGAGACTGCACCTTAAATTTAGTTAAAAGCAAGGTTTTTAAAGTTTTCCCAACCAGAAGAAGGTTCAATAACAATAATAACCAGTCTACTGCATCCCCTGTCAGCTATGACAGAACAGTCTGGCGAATAAATAATTTCTCATCAACCTACCTTATTCTCAAAATTGTTTCTAAGTTCACAATGAAAGGTGAAGGAAATTTTTTTATATTTTAAGCCAACAAATTCTCCAGTATTAAGGGATTCCATTTTAGGTAAGGGAATTGACACTTCAACAGCCTTTTGATAGTTATTTTGAGTTGAAAATGGAACAACACTTGAACTACTGCTAGCTAAATTACTGTCTGGTAACATTACAGTGAACTGAAACCATTCGTTGTTGCAGTTAATAGTGCTTAGGAGAAAAAACTAGTTGTGCACACTGGATTTGCACCTCTCCATTAAAAATTAGCTATTGAATTCAGTTTAGCCGTCAACTCTAAAATGGTGGTGTCAGTAGAAGTTCAGTTGAAACGTGTTAAACAAAATCATTAGGCATTTGCTCAGGCAGTTGGGCTGCTACTTGGCTAGTTGTGTGTAAAGTTCCAGTACATGTTGGTACGTACGGAAGATGCATTCACGGTAGGCCTACCAAGCATTTGAAGCACTGGGTCACGAGATAAAACTGAACAGGTTCGAACTTGTTCAGTTGAATAAATCCAAGTTAGGGTAAGAGAAACTAGCTGCTGTTAAAAACTAATTGTAGAAACTGAACCAGAAGCCGTTGTTGAAATATTAGTAAGTGGAAAAGGGGCTGGAGGCAAATTCATTCTTGAAACAGTTGGTGAAAATAATGCTGAACCACCAGTAGCACCAGTACTTGCATTAGGGAAAAAATATCAGCATTAGGTAAAAGCACATTTTGATTTGCAGGCATTGCAAAGTTCCGGCCTACAGTAGTAGTAGAAGGAGCACCCAAATTAGGTGGCTGTTGTAGGCTAGGGCTAGAAATTGGAACATCCTTAGAGATAGTTTGAGGAGGAGGCAGTTGAAATTGTTGAACTCCTAGATTTGCTGCCAATCTTGAAGGAGTAACCCCTGCTAGAGTCTGAAAAATAGCAGGTAGACTATTAGCGGTAGCCATGTCCAAAGCCTCCGACATAAGTCCTCTTCTCTAGTTTTGGTCCTCTTCCCAATTCTATTTGGATCCCAAGATAAATTCCAGGAACCTGGCTCTAAATTAGGGTTAGATCTTGTTGATCTTGAAAAACTGAAAAAATCTTGGACAAAATCTTGCAGTAGTAGAAATGATGTTCTACAAGCTAAGGCTTTCACAAAATAAAAGTTATTTGAAGAGTAGAAGAAGCACAGTAGCTGAAATAGTCCTACAAAAAAACAACATTAAAACTAGCACAATTGAAGGGATTCTTTTCAAAATAAATTAACTTAGAAACACAGCTGATTCAGCTCAATTCTGAAGTGGTAAAATCTGATGTAGGCCGATGCACCACTTATGCAACCCTACTTAGCCCAAAGGAAGGAATAAAACCCTAAAGTTGTAGAAACTGAAGGTTCATTCCAATGACACGTGGTTTGTCCTATGTAGATATTTAGAAAGTGGTTCTAGGTTAGGTGGTTCAGGATGCTCTAGGTTAGGCTGAGTTGGACTGGCATACTTTCAGGCGAGTCCTAGCTGGCTAGGGACCAGCTCCATGACTGAAACCACAAGAGACGTCTGCAGGGTCATTTTATATCGAGTGCTGATTCTAGTCCTCACCACAGGTGGGGCAAAGTATTTCCTGTGAGCCGCCACTACCTCAGCTCCACCCAACATCGTGAGTAGCCATTGCCTTCTTGACTTCTGATATGTAGGACTCAGTCATAGATGATGATACACAGCACTCTTCAGTTCAATAATAACAATAATAATAAACTGAATACATAATATGAGCCATAGCTTCAGAGAATTTGGGCCAGCTAGCGACCCAGCTAAGGTTAAAAGCTAACATATGAAGGCTGGGGGAACCAACAGGGAGAAAAGATTTGCGTGTGGGGTGCAAAACATAAACCTGTACGTATAGGACGTTTTGACAATGCTAAAAGCTGAAAAGTCCGTCCTTTGCTAACTTGGATTTTCATTTCTAAACAAAATAATGAGTATGGCTAATCAACAACTAACAAAAAAGTTACGTATACGACTCATGACGGCAACAGAAAGAATTTAAAAAGAACCCTTAACATTTAAAATCGCGATATCAAATGACGGGATAATCAACCCACCGATTAATACTGCAGACATTGAATTTAAAAAAAAGTGAAAAGTGTTCTGTAAGCAACGGCTTACTTTAGTTGTAGTAAATGAAAATTTATTAAATGCGATTAATCGAAAATATAAAAGAAGAGTATGAGAACTAACAAATTTTATTTTTGCAGATGAATGAAAGACTTTAAAATATGATGAGTTCGGAATATTTAATGCTTAATGCTTGGCAGTTTAAATTGATGGGAAGCTTTACATGTGCATTTTTATGCTTTAGCATTTTTATAATATCTGTTTATAAGCAAACTACTCAGTGACTTAAAAATTAATTTAAATTTCGTGAATAAGTAGAGAAGTGCTTGAAACAATCGCATTAGTTCGCTTGCTATACGTGAATAAGTCAACCGAATTTCATAGTCAACCGAATCCTAGCACAGTACGCGTGAAATGGCTGAGGTCCGGGAGGGTAGCCAGGCGGCACTGTTTAAGATTTATCGTCACAAAACTGCTTTATCTCGTTCTCTCCCACCATTAAAAGTAAGTGACAACTTTGTCGTTGACAATGCAGAGAAAGCAGAGACCCTTAGCACAGCATTCGCTTTAAATTCAGTCAATAACGACGGTAAAGAGGTTTCCATTGACGACGTTTTTGAAACTAGAACCAAAACTTGCTTTGACGTTTCCTTCACCGAGTAGAAGGTAATTTCGGCCCTAAACCGATTGAAACCTAGCCATTCGCATGGTCCCGATGGTCTTTCGGTTTATTTTTTTTAAACAGATCGCAAACCAGATCTGCTACCCACTCTCGAGACTTTTTACATTGCCTTTTACAAGTAAAACTCTTCCGGAGTCCTGGAGTAGAGCTCTCGTCGTCCCTATCTTTAAAAAGGGATCATCTTTGAACCCTCTCACCTACCGTCCTATAGCCTTGACGGGTCATGTAGTACATTATCCGCGACGTGATCATCGTTTTTCTCGAAGAACATTCCATCATTGGCCAGGATCAATGCGGTTTTCTTCCTCTCAGGTCGGCCACTCACCAGCTCTTGCTGGTACTTGATCGTTGGTCTAGTGCATTGGATATTGGCATACCATCGGACACACTTTATTTTGATTTAAAAAAGGCTTTTGAGTCGGTTATTCACAGGAGGCTACTACTGAAGCTATGGGGCGTGGTGTCAGGGGGAACTTGAGCGCTGGATTTCAGCTTTTCTGCAAAACCGGTCTCGACAGGTAAAATTGTCGTTGATACTCTTTCTTCTACCATTTCGTTTCCTTGTGGGGTACCGCAGAGTTCCGTTTTGGTACCACTTCTGTTCGTCATCTACCTAAATGACTTAAGGTTTGATGAAAAGCAAACTTTCGGCTTTAAATTTGCTGACGACCTCAAAATTGGTGCTGAAAACCTTTTTTCCATCCCAAATGTAGGGATTCAAACACAGGTCTGTGATGTTCTTAAGGCGTCTAAAACGTGGCAGTTGCCACTCTCTTTTCAGAAATGCCACTCTTTCCATGTCGGTGACCACAGTCGGTGCCAACATTACTCCCTTGGCCAGGCGATCTTGCCTGCGGTAAACGAGGTACGCGATCTTGGGGTTTGCTTCACACCTGACCTTAAATCTTCCCTACACTGTAGAAAGATCTGTGCTTCGGCCTACCAGCGCTCTGCGATTGTCAAGAAATGTTTCACTGCCGGAAATGCCAAAACTATGATTTAGGCATTCAGGGTTTTTGTGTGCCCTCCATTGTAGTATGCTACGCAGGTTTGGTCGCCACATACATTGGGCGACATTGATCTTCTGGAAGCAGTGCAGAGGCGTTTTACTAAATGCATTCCAGGCCTTTGCGATGTATGTTACACTGAACGACTTGCCATAACTGGCCTTGAACTACTCGAATTGCACCGAATGAGGAACGACCTTATTCTCACGTATAAAATCCTTCATGGTCTCGTCTCCCTTGATCTCACATTTTTTGATCTTGCTCCTAGAAATGTCATTACACGAGGCCATCGTTGGAAGCTATTTCTACAGCCAGCTCGTCTTTAATGTCGAAAATATTTTTTCTCAGTTCGCGTGGTGCCAGTTTGGAATACTCTGAAGGCGGCGACTGTGGACCAGCCTACGGTACACGCTTTCTGTCGCCAGTAAAGATCCGAGAATCTGCAAAAATTCTTGAGGCGGCCACTGTCAACTCTTCCATGACCCTTCGGGAATACACTCATATTAACTTGGGACCGGTGTTAGAGGCTCATCACCCTTCCGGAAACCCACCACATTTGTGGTAAATGTTTTATTTATTTATTATTTATTAATAAAAGGGTGATCCTAAATGAAGTCGCTTCGTCTTCTGGGCATTTCCGTTTTGTCCCAGCTCTGTCGTGTGAGCTTGTTTGTGCCAGTGTCCAAAGATTTTGTCTTGTTCTTAACATGCCTGTGTTTTAATATTATTCTAAACTCTATTTATAGTTTAAGCCTAACTTGCCGAACGCATTACCACCGGAAAATCCAAATGCAAAACTTTCGCTTTAATTTTAAAAGCTTCATCGGCACCTTTTCTGTCTGAACGATTTCGAATTTAAAACTAACGTAAACAATCCCTTTAATTCATTTAAAGTATTTGTTCTTGCAGTGAGAAAACGTGTGTGACGGTTTTCCAGCTTTACATCTATTAATTAAGTTGTTCACGATTGTGTTGGCGAACGTTAATCCGATTTATGTGGCATTACCCAGCAGGCACCCCTCGGAGTTTAAACCCTTCAAAAAAAAAAAAAAACCAGCCCCTAAATCCAACGAATGAAATTAATTTCCACGAAACAGCCTCAATTTAACTCCGCGAATAACGTTTCTTTGTGAAGGCTACAGAACGAAAATGCTCCCTTGAAGGCCACTAGTTTCCTATTATCATCAAAATTTCGTGGGATTAAAATCCAATTTATCTTGGCAGTACACATAATCTATTAGAGCACGAACGAATATTAAAGAGAGGACCCCCTGCTGCTTTCGGATGGAGCGTTGCAGCCACTCTCTTGTTGAGCGATGAGGCTCGCAGCCATTTTGGCAGAGGGTGTCAGGCAGGGAAATGCTAGTTTTGAAGATCTTCTTGGATGTTTTCCATTCAATATGCAAGAAAAATCTAGTCACATTGTCATCTTGGTTCCTTAAATAGCCTTTAGATCAACTACATCGCCACGGTTATGTCCCGTTTCGCCAGATACCGTTCACGAAATTTTAGGCATACGAAGTTTAAAACATGACTCCCGTGTGATGGTAAGACATTTATAGACAAACACCCGTTTTTCAGAATAATTTTTTTTTTCAAATTACGTGCCTCGCTTGCTGCGGCTAAACACATAACATCAGAAACCGCAACTAATCGCAAATTCCTTCCAATTAGGTATGCATCTGTAACTTCTGCAATGGTAAATTTTTGAAGAATATTTTGATTCTGCGAAATGGGATTACGGAAAACGAGAATTCCCATTTGGGAAAGGGTAACCATCACCTGTGTCACGAATTCTTAAAAGAAAACCTTGGCATTGACTTAGTGACGACCAAGCATTCTAAACAATTGTTAAAATACATGTTTTTCTGTCGACATGAATTGCCAGTTTTTACAAAATAGACTAGGCCACTTTTCAGGAAAATACAGTGCAAGAAGCATTTTGTATAACAATTTGGCATCAGGTGTTGCCAGCTCGAAATATGGACCGGAAGTCCGTAATTCAAGATGGCGGCCGAGATAGCAGCCTATTTTAAAGGCTTGCAGTTTTTGCGGAATATACTGCTAGAAATTTTGTGTAGTTGATGCTTTTAGGGTGTTTTGACCACGGTGAGTTCAAAATGAATGTTGCCAGCTCTAAATATGGGACGGAAGTGTAATTCAAGATGGCGGCCAAAATGGCTGCCTTTTTTAAAGCTTGCTGTTATCAAGAAATATTCTGCTAGAAATTTGTGTAGTTGATGATTTTAAGTACTTTGACCTTTAAGTAGTTCGACAATACCTGTTGCATGCTTGAAATATGGACCGAAAGTACGTAATTCAAGATGGCGGCCAAGATGGCTGCTTTTTTGAAAGCTTGCTGTTATCAAGACAAATTCTGCTAGAAATATGAGTTGTTGCGAGCCCTCTAATGCTATGTCTAAGCCTTATTTTGAACCCGTTTAAGTCACGTGGCATCCAACGGAGCAGGTGGGTCGTTGCTTTTCGGCTGCCATTTCTGCCTCTTTTGAGGGGAGAAATTGGTGGTTTTTATCCGTTTTAAATGTCTGTTTTACGCTTTTAATATAGGTTGACTTAGTGGCTTTAGCCATGCTTTAATTTTATTGCTAACCTGAAGACGAAAATTGATAATTTTAGAAACGTTGTTTGTATTTTTATGTAGCACTGCTTGGTTTGCCTTCACATAAACTGTATTGGTAACAGAGGCACTATCAGCATCTTGGGTGAAAGTCATCCACCTTATAATTGTGTCCGTTTATTTTGGTTGAATTCGTGAACCCATAACCACAAATCACCTTATATTCGAGCCGCCTTGCTGTACCATATCCCTGCACCAATCTTAGCAGCTATCTATAGGCATTAAGTATCAACCTCACTCAAGCATTCCAACTGATTTCAAGGTTGAATTCTGTTGCTGTACTAAATTCATCACTACGCTGCATGACTATACCAGTAGAGAATATAATACTGAAAGTCAAAGGGTTAAAAGGTTAAACGCTAGCTACTAATGTAGTCCGATTATTTGTTATAGGCCTGCTATACTTACTATTCATTCGTGCAGTAAATGTGTTTTGTTGATAAGTAAGCGAAATGTTGATTTCAACCTCTTGGTTTTGGATATCAGTCCAAGGTTTTGGACCCTGCAAGGTTTTGGGCCCTGCGAGGTTTTGGTCCCTGCGAGGTTTTGGACCTCGCGTTCGTAGTTTGATTCAGGGTGATTAAAAATCGTGATTTAAAAAAAAAAAATCGAATTTTTTTTTTTATTTAAATCGGATTTTTTTTAAAATTTAAATCAGTATTTCTGTATACCCATGTTTTTCTCCGGTTATTCACGAATATAATTTTGGTGCACATTTAACTAGCTAATCTCTAGACAATAAATGCATAGTTTTTGCAAAAACTCTGATTTTTGATTTCGAAAACTAATGTCAGTTTTAATAAACATTACGGTCGATTCACATTTTAACATTTAGCGGGCTATATAATAAGATAATTTGTAAAAAGATTTGCTTTAATTTTACGTGTATGACTCATCAGTCAAGTCATTGCCGTATGATTGCTTATTTTTTTTTTTTTGTTCCGCACTTTCAGCCAAAAATCACAAATTTAGTGTACCAGCCTTGACTGTTCCCGGGCGGTTGCGTATTTTTGTGTGAACTTATTCAAATGCTGAATAACAACCTCTCCATAGTCTAAACCTACAGAATAGGCTGTCGCTATAAGGCAGAGACATAACGTAGTATTATTGTATATAATTCTATGGTGGAGCCGGTAACTGGGTTAGCTGCAAGGGGCACTGGAGGGGAAAAAGAAGGTCGTCTTACTGAAGCCAATGCTATTAGACTGGATTTCTTAAGCCTATAACGCGCGATTTTTGTTGTTGGAGAAAACAACGTCTTTTTTTAACCCTAAGAAATCCGCTCTCAAAGCACTGTCTTGATGAGAAACGCCGTTGTTTTCCCTTACATTTTAATCTAGTGCCCCTTGCAGCTATGCCCTCCAGATGCTATCCCGTAGCCAATATGACGTCACTTGCCGCTGCTCTGTAAACAGTTGTTCAGCGACATTGAGCATACGAGAAACTAAAACTTGCACCGGCAAGACTGTAGGATGTAACCAATTGAAATATTGAAAGGAAGGATAAAATTGTTGATTTAAATCTGGATTATCTTACATTATAAAACAAAGTCTCATAGCAGAAATGAAGCAACCGCAACGACCCCCGGAAGGGGAACAATGAAAACGTGCGAGTGTGTCAATTCTTTGGCTTGAAGTTCAAACTGGGACGTTGTTGCCCTGAAAAGAAGTTAAAATTGGCACATTGTTGCCTCGACTAACAATTTGCTCTGCGCGGTCATCGCAAAGGCATGTCTTAAATGACGTCATGTACGAAGGACAGTTATTTTTCACACGCTACTGGGAGTGGGGAGGGGCCTGAACGTGGAATGCCCGTTCATGGGGCAGTGCTTATGTTACAACCTCTATTTGACGGAAAGGGGGAGTGTTACACAAAGAAAAATATACTATTGCAGTGAACGATCACGCAGCACCGAGCAAATACTGGGAAACAACCACGGGTCAAACAAATCCCCCGGGCGAAGTTGGGTACGATGCTAATTATTAATAAAAATCATCTGATTTAAATCGGTGATTTAAATCGGTGATTTAAATCGTGATTTTTAATAGAAGTTATTAATATTAACTTAAAACAATCCACCCTGGTTTGATTGACATAAGCACTTGTACTGTGTGAGCCTGTCCATTCTCTGTGTATTGGTGGTCGGTTTTCCGATGGTCGGTTTTACAAATTTATGCAAGACTCGAAATGTCGACACGATATGGATCACGACAAAAATCTAAGAGGGTATATTTTTTTATTTTATTTTTTACCTAGACTTCATTGGTAACCAAACGGAACTGGAATACGCTTTTACAAATGTTGTCTTTGTGCTCCTTGCTGCTGGGAAGCATTAGAGGCACCTTGGGGGTGTCCTAGATGGTTTTGGTGGCTGAGCGGTGGTTAGTAATAGGGATCGGCCGATGTGACTTTTTACCGATATGATACGATACCGATGAAGGGTAAACCGATACGATACCGATGTCGATGTCGATACCGATAATAATAATAAGAAAAAATCACGACTAAAAGTTTAAATTTCATACAAAAAAATGCAACTTGGGTTTCTGGTTTTGCATGGGTTCCAACTGTTTGAAAATGTCAAGTTTCAACTGACGATATTATCCAAAAAGTTCTGTACAGCAATAACAGCATTTTTACTTTTATTCCTACTTATGACTTCGGTACATTCATCTTCTCAGTTAGATTTTAGTTGGTTATTGTAAAACTTAGAGCATTGGAACTGTCACCTGCTACATTTTCATTACAAACTGAGCAAATCGCTTTGCTTTTCTCACTTGGTTATTGCTTTTGCCGTGCTTGGTGTCAGTTTTGCAGGGAAGAAAGCTGCGTTTCTTAGCATAACAAATATCTGTATCGGAAGCCTTATAGTTGTCCGATACCGATAAGGCAAAAACACCGACAAATACAGATTATACCGATACCGATATCAATATCGGACTATCCCTAGTTAGTAAAACGATCATAATGAAAACCCACTACACTGCAATAAATATACGAATTGCGACGTTTCGTACCAATCCCAGCTACGTTATTAAGCAACAAAGGATATTGGTAAGAAGCACCAATATCAGTCCATAAAAACGTAAAAACTCAAAGCACATGAATAAAATAAATAAAATGAACGTAAGGCAGCTTGGAACTGCCAATAGGGAACCTGCCCTCTTGCCTGCTATATTGCCGGCGAAAAGCGAAGATGTGATTTTTGCTCTGCTGTATTTATGTTGGTTTGCCCTGGTAAGAGAAATTGAAGATAACCAGTTTTTGTAAAATGGGGACATGTATTCTTTTAATGTGGAGTTTTCCGGCATAATGTGATTGTATACAGGTGGATTTTGAGTGAGAATGCAGAGAGTTTCAAGATTCAGTGCACCGGGAGATTATCTCGCCCTTGCGCGTAGTAGCTTAACCTAGGCTAACACCCTAGTGAGTCACCTGGGGCCACTGGCCTTGGGCTTGGGTTCCCATTACTGTTGCTATAGCGTGTATTGTGTAAAGCTACTGAATATATCTTGTCAAATTCCATATTACGCCAGATTGTCATAATATTATTGTCTTGTATTAAATCATGTACATTAATATAAACTGTAACCTTGGATTTAGTTCTGGTTCAGTACACAGCTGGTGATGTCATCATCACAGGAGGGAGCTGTAAGTGTTACAGTCCTTGCAGTGGCTCCACCTATGAATCACCATGGAAGCAGCCCTTGGTATAAAAGGGACTGCACTGGTAGTTGCTCCTCACTCTGGGGGCTTGTACCCTAGCCAGCTATCTCTCCATAGTGCAACCTAGCCTGGCCTACTGAACCATAATTAACATCTCGAAGGACAAATCCCGCGTGGATAAACCATCTGCGTAAACTTCAAACCGTCTATTCACCTTCCTGGCTAAGGCCAGCGTTGCATTAGCCTTGCTTTACGTTGTTTGTCGTGAAATAAAATTTTTGCGTTCTCAAGGTAAAGGGGGTGTGTCCGGTCTTTATCTTGTGTTGGACGATTGAGTTTGTTTGGTCGTTATTTTTTACGTTAAATTTTTGGGACGAGATTCTTTGATTGATATGCTTCTAATCGTGCCAATATAAGTGGCCGTACATGTTTGTTCTTCGCATGGAATTTGGGCGTTTATGTTCCTGATCGACTAGTACGGCTCGTAAATCAACAGCCTATAGATGGAGGAATCAGTAAAATGGGGTGAAATGGGAGCAGTGACGTCAGACTCGTTTGAGATTTGGTGGTAAGTCTTGCACTGTTTCTCGCGCGCTGCTTAATACTGAGTGGACCGACCCAATAAAGCGGTTGAAGGTCCCCGCGTAAAAGGTTCTATTTGGTGGTTGTCTAGTTCTTTAATGTAATGCTGCGTTCAACTGTACTCGGAGGTTTCATTACTTAACTTTGAAATAATCTGTCAGTTTGCTGTTTTGCTGCCAGGCAATTTTTCTCAAATCAGATCGGCATCAACATGGTATGCTCTTTAGGCTGAATTCGAAATTCGCACTACCTTCCCATATGAATTTGTGATAATTCCTACCTATAGCCACAAAGGCAAAAGCTAAAGCTACGGCGTTAAGTTTATCTGAAGATTATTTTCGATTACTATAAAACTTTCGATTAGAAGACACAAGAACTACACGCAAAATCTACTACGAAAATACCTACACATTGTCAATCACAACGCATCAGTTTTGTCAAATCAGTTTTTGCACAGTTGGATCTGCGATTTAGTAGCTGTCGTCTAGCATCCATGTTCGTTTCGCGTGCGACGAAATGACGTAACATCTGTCCTTTAGTAATTTGCGGTTAAAATTGGGCGTGTTCCTAGTTAATAATTCTACTCTCTAATGGCGAAACATGAGTCGTTTTTTTTTTTATTAATGGTGCGTATGGCTTCCATCTATATGAAAAGTGTTACCGAATTTTTCATTACCTAATGCACGGTGGTGACGTCACGCTAGCACATCCCAATGCTAAAAGTGTAGTTGTTTACGGTTAATCTGAAAACCTACACACGTCATCGTGGGTTAATTTCGATAACCCACTCTTTTTCAATATTCTAACAGTGTTATGGAGTCTACACAACCCCTGATCCACCATGACCAACTTTTCATATTAAACTACACAAGTTCAGACAGTATACCGGATTGCAAAACCAGCGAAAGACCGCGATTACGCAACAAGACCTTCTCGCTCGCCGATCGCTATTTGCTAGGCAACCGTTATTTATTTACGATTAATTTCCCGTTACTGTTAAATGAATGCGGTAATAGGCAAAAAATTAAATGTATTATAAATAACAACACGGATAAAGAACAAAGTGCAACAGTAATTTTAAACATTGCTACAACATTGTTGCCATTTCACGCTATTTCCAAAATTTGCTATTCTCGCTAAAAAAAAAAAAAGCAGCTTCTAGCAGTGATCAAACGACGGCAGAATAAATAGCTACTCGCAGCGAGAATTCAAAATCCAACATGGTGTCCATTTCGGGGTTGTCGAATCGAAGACAACTCATCGAATACCGGCATTCAGAAATCTGTCCGTCGTCTTGTACAACAGTAAAAAATTGTTTTCTAGTTGTCATAAATCGACGCTGTCATGTTGCACGCTTCGTACATCGTGTCGCGAGGCACTAGGAGGAGATTTGCGTCCGCGTTGTTGCCATGGTTACTACGTATAGACAACTTGAAAGCCACATTCTTCGGTAAAGGCGAGAAGGAGCCAGCAGATTTAGTATTAACCAAGTGACAGCTAGTAAGCGAGAAATTTGTCGTTGCGTAAACGAGCTGTAACAGGAGGATTTGCGACTGGTCACATTTTTCACGGCACCAATGCGGAAAAAAAAATGTCGCAACCTAAGCCTAACCAGGAACCCTTTGCCCCGACGATACAAAAATTAGGCTACTGACATTTTGAAATACACCTAAAAACCTACGAGACTCAAGCGAATAGCGCATTTTTTACTCTCATCTTATTTAAACTATTAAAGTAGAAAAAAAAATACAGTTCTACCTTAAAACGCAAACATCGGTAACGGAACGTCTCTCCCCTTCGCTCCGACTTCGTACACAGGAAGCTTCTAACCCGGACGTTTTCATTCAGGAATTTACATAAGTCGCACGTAAAAATTCTTAAATTCATTATGATTTACAAATAAAATTTACAAACAAAAAACGTTAAAAACTCGAATAAGTCGGTAAGTTAGCTTGACGTCACATCTAACCATTAAAACACATATTAGTGACTACTCGGCAATTACCTTCGATAATAGCTCATTCGCTCGAAACGGCGCAGTCCAATTTTCGGGGGGTAGGGAGATTGGACTGTCCCACCACCCCCTCAAATTGAACTGCGCCATTCTCGCAAAGGAGCAATTATTGACGGTAACTGCCGAGTAGTCACGGATATCTATTACTTAAAGGCGCCTTTTTCATCTTTTGAACTCCTAAGTGCAGCACTGTGAAATCTAAAGAAAATACCAATATAAAGAAAACAGCGGTAAATAAAAAAAGGAACAACACTTTTCGCAGCAGCGCCGTGCTTTTAATAACTAAAACGAGATCACGTGACCCAAATCAGCCAATTAGATGACGGAGAATCTGGAACGTGGATGTTGTGTTTAGTCATAGGAGTTGAGTTGTGTTTGGGTGGATAAGCAACTTGACTAAACCGGAAGTTTAAGACCGCGGCATCAAAGGACGTACCGCCACGCCAATCTCACTCGTGGCCGCGTGGTCGGAAATTTACACCTAACGCAGTAGGTTTAATCCCTCTAAACCATCTTTCAACATGGCGGAGAAAGCAGACGACGCCTAGTATAACGCGGTACTAAACTGATATAACGGTACTAAATTGGATTTATTATTTTTATCAATTTTTCTGCTGCTACGACATTTTAACTTGGTTCAACTTACTGTAGTCACAAGAAGATGAAACATTCTACACCGGTTTGCTTGTAAATATCATGCATTCATAAGCACCCCGTCTCGTGTGTTAGAAAAATACGATAGCCTATTTACTTCCCCAACAATCGGCGTTAAGGTTTCGTTCAACTGTCAAACTTTGTTACAAAACACAATGGCACCTACTTTATTTTTTTTTTATTTATTTATTTGAGCGTACAGGCCTATAACACCAAGTGCTCAGTCTAGCCTACTTAAAAACTAAAACCAAATGCCACCAGTACAAGAAGCAACTTACAAATCACCAAAAGAACCAGCAAGCACCCTGGACCCTATGCACGAGGTACCGGAAACAAGAGAGACTCCTGAAACTCTAGGTGAGCCGTTGTGTTGCCTTACAAAACCCCAAGGTCCTGCGCAGGGAGCCTATACCTAACACCGAGTGTGGGGAGACGCCGAGGGCTACGCGAACCGGGTCGACCCCTACATTGTGGGCAAAGCGCCGCTGAGCAGCCCAAAAAGGGCACTCCACCAAAAAATGACGTACAGTCTCTTCCCCACCGCCACAGGTACAAAGAGGAGAGCGAGACCACCCCAACCTGAACATGTGAGCCCTGAGCTGAACATGACCAGTTCGAAGTCTGGAGAGCAAACCCGCATCGCGACGGGAGAAACTGTCAAGAGACCTAGGGTAGGCTGTGGTTGGGTGCAACTCGTACAAACCCCTGCCCACTGGACTGGCAGACCACTCCGCAGCCCACTCACGCTCAACAACCCTCGCAACCACAGGCTGTAGGTCCCTGGGACCCATGGCAAGACTGATCACACCCCCTTCCCCATCCGAGCCCTGCCTGGCTAGACTGTCTGCCAGCTCATTGCCAAAGCAGCCTGAGTGGCCCGCAGTCCACTCAAGGGAGACTGACCTGCCACGCTGGCAAAGAGCAAAAAGCTTCCACCCTATCTCAAAAGCGATCGGGTGGGAACATTGGAGAGATAGAAAACAACGCCTCAGGAAGCCAATACTAGCCAACGAATCGGTGAGTACACAGAACTCGGGCAACTGCATATCCAAACCAATGTCTAGTGCCACAGAAATAGCCGCAAGCTCCCCCACGAAGGCCGAGGGGAGCGGGCGAAGAGAGAACCGGTACTCCAGCCGCCAACACGGAACACAGACACCAACCCCCTCTTCCCCCCGTTCCACGAAGAAGGAAGCGTCACAGAACACCTGAACAGCCGAACGACTAATCGTGCCTCTTCCCGACTGCACAGAAGCCACCACCGCTGGACACCACAGCCACGGGGCCGGTGGATGGACAGAAACCGGAGTAGGAAAGCCACCCATCCCGTCCAGCAGAAGAAGCGTGGCCCCCTGGCCTGGAGCACCAAGCAAACCACGGGCCCTATCCGACAAGGACATATAGTCCAACAGAATACGACCCAAGGGGTCTGACCTGCCCCTCCCAACTGCCCGCAGACATATTCTAGCCAACAGCTCCCTGGCCCGAAAGGCAACAGGGCGCTCGCCAGCTTCCACATGTAGAGCAGGCACTGGGGTAGATGGCAAACAACCGGTGACCACTCTAAGGCACTGATTCATAGCAACCTGAACCTCCTTAATCGCCTGCCGAGAGCTGGCCAAAACAGGGATATGAAAATCCGCACAAGAGCGAACATAGACCTTGTAAAAGGAAACGACAGTGGCACGCCTCGCAACGGACGCATTAGTAGCGATGGACCGCAGCACGTTCGAACGGGCTGACACATTTTGCTTCACGGCTGCCACATCATGGGTCCACAACAGTTGCGGGTCCAGCCAAAAACCAAGGTAGCGAACCTTCGGCTTCGCTGCAACCCGCGACCCGTTAACCAAAATGGAGCCCTCCCAGGACTTCCCCCGGCGGAAAATCATCAGCTCCGTCTTCGCACTGGCTAACTGAAGGCCTCTAGCCGCCAGTGCAGACGACCCCCTTGCAATAGCCACCTCAAGAGAAGCCAAAATCACAGGCAAGTCCCTCCCCGTAAGCCAAACTGCCACGTCATCAGCATACGCGACCACGTTGACCGAAGAGTTCATCTCTACTAGGACAGCGTTGATTGCCACTGCAAACAGAGCCGGGCTCAGACAACTACCCTGGGGGAGGCCGCGGTCAGTGGAGCTAACACTGGACCACGCACCCCCAGCCCTTGTCGCAAAGCGCCGCACGCCGAGCAGCGCCATAACCGCAGCAAGAAGCTTTCCGCCAACACCCAGGGACCTCAGGGAAAACTCTACCCACGATATATCAACCATATCGTAGGCCGCCTTTATGTCCAGGAAAACAGCTACGGCGAAGCAGTCATTAACCCAAGCCTCCCTGATGCCCGACTCAAGGTACAGCACTGCGTCCTGAGCTCCCCGATTCTTCCGGAACCCAAATTGAGCGCCGAACAACCCGCCCGAACCCTCAATTTGCCACACCAGTCTATTGACTAGTATCCTCTCGTAGACTTTGCGAGCGCATGAAAGGAGCGCAATTGGCCGGTAACTCGTGACAGAGGAGCGGGGCTTGCCCCTGCCAAGCACCGGGGTAAGGACAGAGAAAAGCCAGGAGGCCGGTACTGGGGCCCCGTCGAACCGAGTCTGAAAGAAGTCCAACAACGCCTTCTGCCCATCACGATCAAGGCCACGGAGGTCGTCATAAGAGACCCTGTCAATCCCCACAGCACTCCCAAGCCGACAAGAGGCTAATGCCGCAGAGAGTTCCTGTAAGACCAGCGGCTGGTCAGCCTCATCCGACCCGACCCTCAAGTTGGTGGGCGGGGGAGGAGGACCCCTCGGTGCACCATAGACCTCCGCGAAATTGGCATTAAAAGCCTCAGCCATCTTTGGGCCCCTAAGAACCTCGTTGGAATGGCCAAAAACCCAAGCAACAGCAGGACTTACATCACGCGGGCGGACCAAGGCCCAGACACGCGACAGAGAAAGGCCCTGAGATACCTGGTCACATAGCCTCGCCCCAAACATCGCTTTCTCCCTGCGGAGAAGAAACCGAGTCTCTTGGGCAATCCCAACAAACTCGAACCACCGTTGGTCAGACCGACATCGGCAAAATCGCTGCCAGGCACGGCGACGATCCCGCACAGCAGTCACACACACCGAAGTCCACCACACCACCACACGGCCCCGTCTACCAGACTTTCCACGCAGGCAGCGCTTGGTACCACGCCTCCCACCAACCCACTTTCTAAGCCAAGGAGCAAACTCACCAGAATCGACAACTGGCGGAACCTGTGCAACGACACCACCAAGTCGGCCGTGCCACCCGCCATCCCAGGTTAACGCCACAGGAAAGTGGTCGCTACCCCGTAAATCCGATGATACCTCGAATGAGAACCGGGAAGCCAGCTCGTTCGAGCAGAGGAACATATCCAGGACTGACTCCTGGATCTGGCCCCCATACCTCCTTACAAACGTAGGTGTGCCATTCTGCAGCACAGAGAGGCCCAAACAGTCCACGGATCCAGCAATCAGACGTCCACGGGCATCACAACGACCACTCCCCCAGAGCCAGTGATGTGCGTTGAAGTCCCCCCCTAAAACCAAGGGCCGGGGGAGGGACCCAACCCACTCCACCCACTCATTATACGAGACCCTTCCAGTGACGTGGACTATACCGATGGTCAACCACCCTAGGCCCCACCACACCCGGAACACGCATGCATCAACACCCCTGCACCCCCGAAAGGGAGGGGTCACAAACGGGACCCAATCCTTAATGAGAACCCTCACCCCTGAGCCGCCAGGACCAGCGACGCACAAAAAACCATTTAGACTTGGGACAAACCCGATGGCACCTACGCCTGGCAATATAACAATCTCTTATCTTACCTACGTTTGGTACATCATAAACAACGTAGTACAGGACGTATTTCACAAGAGAATTCCACCGCCTACGTTGGAATTCCATTCGTCTACGAGCGGATCAACCGCGAATATACCTCACGGCGGCTTGCTCAGGCGGAAGTAGCAGACGCGCTTTATATTCTGGGATACATTCGGGAGTCACGCTTGCCATCGAAGACTACGCACTTCGGCTATGCATTTGAGCTGGGAGTTGCTTATCCACCCAAACAAAACTCAACTCCTATGGTTTAGTATATGGGCAGCGCTTTCGGAATAGTGAACAGGCGCCTTTAAGTGAGTCTATTACTATAGGCTCAGTCTACCCTCACAGTTTAAAAAGGCTAGTTAATTAAACGCAGGCTTAGGAAAAACAATGTTTACAGCTAAGCCAAGAATACATGAAACAGCGCCAATGTATTTTGGGGTTAGGTAAACAAGCGAAGCCAAGCCGTGCAAGTGTGTCAGGTACGTCTCAAGTGGTGCCGTTTACTTCTTCGACCCAAAATGGCTCATTAGTTGTTGCCTGATGCCCTGAGCGTCTTTGGGGCCACGATTTCTTTTCGGTATTATTGGGAGTCAGCGAGCCGGCTTGTCCGCCATCGTTGGCCCCCAATTTAATGAGACCTATCACCGACAGATGACGCCAGAGGGCACCACTGCTCCAGTTCCGCTTCCTTGCTTCCACTGATACGCAGACGATGGTGGCTCCCTCTCTCTGCAGGAGTTCACCCGCATGAAATGCCAAGGTGGCTCCTACATTCAAAACCTTTCCCATTCTTCCACACACTGTCACAACCTGCTGTTATTTTACAGTAAAGGCATTCAGTAACGTGTTATGTAGACTTGTTACTGTGAAAACCGATGGTAAGATGCAGCGAAACAGGGATCATTTCGTTAAAACAAAAGCAATTATTCTAAGAATATGAGGCTAATTTAATAGTTTAAATAACTACGAATGCAAACCTGTTTACGTTACCTTTTGGACTTAAAGGCGATTGCGTTGCCCATGTTCTAAACACAGCATCCACGTTTCTCCGTCATCCAGTGGGCTGCTGTGGGTCACGTGATCTCGTTTTATAGTCATGAAAATAGCGGCGCTGCTGCGAATAGTGTAGCTTCATTTTAAATTTGCCGCTATTTTCTTTATATTGCTGGAAGATTCTACGGGGCTGCACCTAGGAATTAAAAAAGGTGAAAAGGCGCCTTTAAATGTCATACTGCCTGAGCGGGGAATTGAACCCACGAGGTCCTACCGCTGAGCCATTACTGACACGGCCATAAGGGAACGTCAAAAGGCAGCATCCAACACGCATACATATACGTATAAACACACCCTCTTTCTAATCGCCACTGGAGGGACGCTTGCCTGCGCGCGACGCACCAGCAAAACCGAAAGGAACACACCAATAAAGGGTGAAATGCTGCCTTTGGACGATTCCTCGTGGAATCCCCGTGGTAGTGTGTAAACTCGAGCCAAACACAAGCACAGGTTTAAGTATTAAAAACAGAGTCCAAACTATGCGCGAGATGGGCAACAATGGATAAATGACAGCAATACTAGGTTTCCTTAACAAGCCGACTAGAGAGACGGCCGTGGCCGATTTGGTAGAGGCGTGTGCCTCACGTTAAAGAGCTCCTTCAAGTTGCTAGTTCGAGTCCCGTCCAGGTTACCCCTACTTTTGTGGAGATAGAAAATTAACGTAGCAGTTAAAGGGTTAATTCCAAATGGCAACATAAGAAAATTAAAGTAGCAGTTGAAGGGTTAATTCCAAATGGCAACGTACATAGGTTTGTATCCGTATTTATTTAACCCTATTCTCGAGTCTTTTCCGTCATGTTCAAAGGTTTAAAGACCTGAAATCGGAAAACTAGTTAAGGTAGTTTATGGGCCGACATTCGTTGCAATGTATTTAATGTTCCGAACCGAGTGGCAGCTATTTTATGTGAACGATAAAATTGGCAATAATCCCAGCTTGCATCGCATAATGAGCAAAGGACAGATGTATGACGTCATTTCATCGCACGCGAATCAAACACGTGTATGTAATGTAGTGGCTGTTGCTGAATCACGATCCAGTTCATGATCCATCTGTAAATGAAAACTAATGTAGACTAAAATTGAGTTTATACTTCAGCGACCTCAAAACTACTCTTCTATATCATACATGAATTGTATTTATGCTTGGCACACTGTGGTAATCATTCGTGTGTAGGTATTGTCAAGAGCCAATAAATATAAATACACGACGTCTTAGGGAGTGTCCATTTTGTGACTATTGCTTCATATCCTATCTCTCGTCACAAGGTCATCTGGGAGAGAAGCTGTCGGTTTCGTTTCTCAGACACAGGCCAGTTGATTCAACATCGCTAGAATCTAATTTTACCCGGCACAGCAGCACTAACCGCCGGTGCACACGTGCGTTTTTTTGGACGCTGCGGCGCCGCTGCGATGACGCATCCAATCACTGCACACGTGCGTTTTATTAACGAGCGTTGACGCTGCGGTGCCGCTTCGGTGACGTATGTGCGCGTTCGGTTCCCTAACCTCGTGTAAAAAAAAATTATAGTTTGTAACCAATGAGACGATATTGCTTTTTTCGCCTACCTCGTGAACAAAAAATATATTTTAAAACCAACGCGACGAATTTTGGTACATTGATGTACTAATTTAAGACGTGCCAGGGGAAAATGTTATACTTCCTTTGCAGATTGACTAAAAAATTCGGATAAGTTCTTTAATTACTTCCCAATGAGTATTTAATCATTTCTGCAGCAACATTTCATATTTCAGGATAGTTCTTTACTCCGCCAATAAACAATTCCATGTCTATTTCTTCGAAATTGGACGCCATTTTCGGTAACGCTTTTGCGGTAAACGGCGGACGTGTGCACCGCTGAAGTCATCCAAGGTATTCAGAGACGCAATTGCGTTTTTTTAACGCTGCGGTACCGCTGCGTTGACGGGGGAAATTGCGGTGCAAAACGACCGCACGAGCGACGGGCGAGCGGCGGGCGGTAACGCAACGTCGACGCAGGTACGTGTGCAGTATCCAACAGATGGCACGTAAACGAAACCGCAATTGCGGTACCGCAGCGGTGACCGCAAATGCGGCGACCGCACGTGTGCACCGGCGCTGAAAGGCATTAGTTTTCCGCACGCGCGTGAACTGGCGTTGAGTCGGGAGGCGAAACACGCTATTTCTGCCTCAGTCGGCCATGGCTTTCAGTAGCCATCTGCTTCGTGGGACGCTGCTGTAAACGGATAGGCCGCATACCTGGATTAATTGTTACCCGAATGGTATTTTTTCGTGTCTATATTTTGTTAAAACCTATATACCTTATTTTTAACGAGCGTTATCCAAGAAATAGTTACGATCCGTCGTTCCAAATTTGACCGGATGGGGTTGCGACCTTGAACGAGAGGTGGAATCTGCGGTAATATTATCATGGACACTTCCTTTCATGCCCCATCTTCCCTCCTCGTACTGTCAAAATAGATTTTTTTGCGCAGTTCGACGGTGTCTGTCCCGCAGTCGAAAGTTAATTCGAAATCGAAACTGAACTCCAAATAAACCCAACGCTCGTCACGGATTAGCAAGGCGATGCAATACGAATTCCGTGTTCACGTGCTCAGAAAAGGTTGAAAATTTCAGCAACACCCAGAACCATGTATAGCCCTAATTGCAAATAAAGCCTGATCCCGACCGGTAAGAGGTCTGAAAGAAATTGCGAGAACAGACAGACATTTTCCAAGTAGAGTGACGAAACCTCCGGTCGTTTGGCAGCAGAAAATAAAGTGGACTTTGGAAATTTTCTTTGGCAACTACACTGTCATTGCTTTGAAGTTAAGTTATTTTTGGAAACTTAAAACATAAAACTAGCACCTACTAACTAAATAAACAAAATGATAAACAACTTAATAAATAAGGTAGACTATGACAAGAATGATTTTTAATTTTTAATTTTGTTTGCCCATCTTTAAACTCTCTGTTATGACACTTGGTAGTCTAATATGAATTTGGTGTAAGGGGTGAATGTCTAATATTAAAATATACAGTTCAGTGTGCCGGTGAACGTTCGATGTGTGGTTAATTAATAGTAATATAGATACGAGAAATAATTATCACACAATGTTAATTTGTAGCCAGCACAAACAAGTCAGTCAGTGATTCGTACTACCTATTATGTTTTTAAAAGAAAAAAAACGTCTGCCCTAATCGTTTCAGTACCATCAAGAATTGATAGGGTTGGGGAGGAGAATAACTCTATAAAGTCCCTATTGAAATGTCTTAGATCCATTCTAATTAGTTTCGTCCGAGTTTTCAGAGGGCGCCACGTGTTCCATCTGGTAATTTTTGCTCATTTTTCACCCCAAATCTAAAATAAACTAAATTACAACTAAGATAGACTAAATAATAATTAAATACAAGCTAGTTTCGTTTAGTTTAGTTTAATTTTAGGCTGAAAACTGAGTAGAAATTTTCACATAAAACTAGTGGCGCCTTCTATAAGCTTAGACGGAACTAATTGGAAAGATCTAAGACGTTTCAGAAGGGTCTCAAGTTACAAATTCTCCTCCCAAACCCTAAGTTCTTGGTACCATGGACACCCGTCCACACAAACACTGAAAGCAGTAAGCAGAGCACAAATGAATTCTAATGGATAAGGCAGTGCTAAGGTTAAGAAATATGAGATTGTATCACTTTTTTGATCTGAGTCAGACTTGGAAAAAAATACATCCATCCTGCTAAGATGATTTAATTTTAGCTTTGACACGTTCTATGTTAATATCTTAATTCTATTAAACTGTGGTGTCCAGTAAAATTCGTTATCACTGTACAAGCTCCAATAAAAAGACTTCATGGTTCTGGGGCACCATTTTCTTTTCCTTATGTTGAAGCCTTAATGAAATCGCAATATTGTCGTAGTTCGAATCAAGGCACACACTAGTGTGTCGCCCGCCAAGATAAAACGATAACATCCAGGTAAAGTAAATATATATGAGCATGGAGACCACTAGACACGTTGTGCATTTACAGCAAGGAGAGTTTGGCTGTTTTCAGCCATGCGAGGATAAATAACAATGCGACAGAAAAGACTGAAACTTGTTGGATCGGGAGACTTTGGTCGCCAGACAACATAAAAGTCACTATTAATGACACATCTTACCGTTTTCTTGTTGAAAAAACGACGTGAATAACGTTGATATTTGCCTAATTACTTACTACTTATTACTACTGGTAACGATTTTTTTGTATCACGAAAATAAATTTTTCCATTTTTCCATAAATTGTTCCATAAAGCTGGTTCTTAGCTTATTTTACAGGTATTGCTACGGAGATGTGCCCATTTCATAAACGTTAATGTTAACGCTGCAAATGAAATTAAGCATGTTACCCTTTTGCTTAATCATCCGTGGTTCATTTAGTAATTCGACGAGTTAATTTTAGAATCCGTGCAGAGATACAATCGGAGCATGCTAATCGCAGACAAAACCAAGTCTTCAGGCAGTTTTGGTTTCAATCGATGCCGACCCGACATGGAGTGCAACAGGATCGTGCGCCACTTTCTGACTCTTAAACATTTCCTTCGCGGTAACGAGGTATTCTGTATAAGAATCAGAGGACCTTTCAACTCACAAGGGCGCTTATCAAAGGTACCTATTGAATCTCGCTGCACTTCCGGTGATGATCGCGCAAGGAAGGAAGTGACGGAAATAGAAGCGGAAGTGACGAAGTTCAGTCTCCATTAACACACGGGCACGCCCTGAAGGCCGGAGATGGGATCGATGATGGGCCGACTTGGGAGTTTTGCGGTTACAGCACCAAAAATGTTGAAGGGAGAATACAGTGTATAGGTTGTTTCTTTGAAAATAAACTTTATACCACAAGATAAAGATAATGCAAGAAAGTTTCCATCGTCTTTAAATGAATACAGCTGTAAACCTATTTTCGCTGCCTTCTGGACCAAAATATCTGATTGTCTATAAGAGGCAAATTGAACCCGTTCGAAGGTGGCATTCCTACCGCTCAGCTTTACTGACATTTCTCCACTCAGGAAATCTGACATTTACGTCCAAGGAAAACAGAAATTGACTTGCGTCTATATTTATTTGAATTAGGATTTGCTTTCTGTTTGAAAAGCCGAGTCCTTTGTCTTTTTATACTACAGCCCACTTTTATGGAACAAGGTGGATTGATGATTATCTCATACGCCATAGTGGTTCGAGCCTGACCATAGCCTTTTCGGGAAGAGAAGGGTGCAGTGATGCCTGGTGGTCGTGTCGGTTGTGACATGAAATAGGTCCTAGGAATTTCCGATTTGAATTTTCGATCTAACATCATTAAAATCGTTCAGTGTGTTTATTTATTTATTTATTTGTGTGAACATCTACTCATCTTGAAATAATGGCGTCAAAAATTAGGGAAAAAGTTCGGAAGAAAGGAAATTTCTCCGAATTTCTATTAGGCGTATTCTTGAATTCAAATTTAGGCCCTAAAATCCCCAGATTAATGAAAAATGACCGTTGGCGACAACCAGCAACAATCACACAATACATGACATCAACGATTATTGACCAAATTTATTTTTCAGTGCAAACTTCGCATTTTTCGGGAACGTCCAGTAACAATGATATGTCGGCAATATACCAACAAGAAGTAAGTCAATTAATAACTGGTTGTTCTCAGTAACAATTACATATCAAAAACCAAAACTGGTAAAAAGGGGCCGCCAAGTTCCGAATGGTTCGGCCCTTTAAAGGAGTGATATCAACACACCAAAACACTCGCCAACTTAATCGCACCACTTAATAGTTCGAAGGTTAAATGAAAACTAGAACATTGCTATTTTCGGTAGCAATGTTCAAGTTTTCATTAACGTCCAAAATATTATTTTCGGTGCGATTAAGTTGGCGAATATTTTGGTGTGTTGATATCACTCCTTTTAAGGGCCGAACCATTCGGAACTTGGCGGCCCCTTTTTACCAGTTTTGGTTTTTGATATGATATCAGTCCTTTTTTTTTAATTGTGTATTAACTCAACTCCACTACCGTGCAGATGAGTAATAAAGTGCCACGTCAACAAGAAATTGGTTTTCAACAATTTGCTACTACCTTTTGCCTATAGGCCGAACCATTCTCAACTTGGTCACCTCTTTATAGGTTTTTGGTTTGGTTTTAATTTTGTTGTAATTTGTTTTATTTCGTTAGTTTTGGTGTGTTGATATCAGTCCTTTGAAGGGCCGAACCACTCTCAACTTGATGGCCTCTTCACCAGTTTTTGGCTTTGTTTATTTTGCTTTGTTTTTAGAGTTGATTTATTTTTCGTGAATTGGACGTGAATACAATTTCTTTGCAACGTTGTTTAGATTTATTGTACTACACTAGTGTGTGTTTCGGGACGCACGTCAGTATACACGTTGTCATTGTCCGAACTTTGGCGGTCCATTGAGAGACTATGCCGACAATACTAACAATGGTTATAGCAATATTTTCGTACTTACGCGCCATCCCACGACATCGTCGTTACCCCCTAGGTTCCAAACCATAAAAGGTATGCAGTTCGTATCGTACTCTAGCCATTCGTTCAATTTCATAGCTGGAAGCCTTCCCGTTATCTCGGTATCGATGAATAATCACCCTATGGGGATGAGAGGACTAGAATTAGCTAGCTATAGTTACACATTTTAAACGTTATTGAGGGTTAGATTTTGCATTGAAATCAGCTTAGCTGGCATTCCTGAACAAGTTAATTTTTGTCAGGTGGGTCATTGCTCTTGATTTCAACAGATTTTAAGCTTTTGTACCGCATTATTATTACCTGAAATGTGCCCAACTATGCTTCAAGATGTAAGACACTGACGCTATGGCGCCGCGCTACAATGGTTTACAACCTCGACAATTGAATTGATGTGACTTTTGGTGTGATGATTGTTGCCTAACTTGGCGCGACACACTAGCGTGTGTCTAGATTAGCAAACACACGTAGCTTTGCTCAAAATTTTATTATGTTTTAAACTTGTAGTGTTGCATCAAGTCACTGAGTAGGCGCACAGGTTCCTATTCGTGGCTAGTTCAAAGAAGGGAGCAGGGCCGGGCCGGGCCGGGCCTGGGTCAGCGACTTGGGGGGGGGGGAGCGTAATTTGACGCCCTCTGTCAGGTCTGTGCCACCCCCCCCCCTGCACCCCAAACCAATAACTTATACTCTTCAAATAATTATGACTTATTTGAATGGGTGTCAGACAATTCGGACCTGAAAACACGGTCCCAGAATATTCAGCCCGAGCAACAAATTTGGTACCAAGAGAAAAAATAAACCCTGCGACGACAATGTCCCAAATAAAAAAAGATATCAGTTAAAAATTGATGCCCAACACTGACAGTATGGCACAAGTTATGTTATCTTCCCGTGCGAAGTTCAGCCCCCCCCCCCCTTCCCTCCTAGGGTTTTGGTTGCACTGACGTGGCAGGTGTGCAAGCGATAACAAAGTGAAATAGATTTTATAATACTTCATGGAGCTCAACTTATTTGCATTTATGTTTTGCATTTCCCTTTTTTTTTCTTGCGAGACCGAATTTTTATGCGGGTTATCTAGACACACGCTAGTGTGAAGCCACCAAGTAGACGTTTAATTGTTGTCCGATGTAAAAAGGCGGCTCACTCGCAGACTGTGTGTTTTAACTGTAACGAGCTTATACCTGATCTCAGCCTACTGGTGAAGTAGTAGAAATCTTTAAAAATCGTTGGAATCAGGTGTTAGGACCAGTAACGAAGAAAACTTCAACATTAAAAGGGGGGAAAGTGTCCTTTATGGAGAAAAAGTACCCTCAATAATGTTGATTTGTGTTACTGGCTACTAGCTAAGGACAGGGCTCCTACGTTAATTCTCACAGGGTATAATGACACGTCTAGAGCTCGTTAGGGAAAGTTCGCATATCTCAATTTTGGCACACAGGTAAAGAGTAGTACGGGTTCTAAAATGGGGGTCACAGCTAGAAAAAAGTGGCTCTGACATGGCGCGTAAATAAAAAAAATATTGTTGTAACCATTATTTGTATTGTCATCCAACAGTCTATAATAACATACTTAGTGATATACGCACATTGTTTCAGTATATACTTAGTTGTCAGAATACATTGTTACTGCAAATCACTATAGCTCACAAAAACAACAAATTTCTAAGAGACTAGGAGTCTTTCATTGCAAGAGTTGGAAACAAAATGCAGATTGTAAGCACAAGGTCTATCAAGTAGGGACAATTTTTTTTTTCAAAGAAGTATGTCTTAGTAATTTGCTGAGTTTGCTAGTTAAGGTAGACACATGCTAGTGTGATGCAGCCAAGTACACGATCGGCTAAGAAGTAAATGAGATTAATTGTGATTGAGTGAGAAATTCCAGCTTTATTGTGTAATTAACATTAACTTCCGGAGGGGCAACTGAAGGGGGATGCGCTGATTGCATGTGACGCATGGGCATCAATAAACCCTGTCAATTTGGCTGATGTAACGGCTAATTTGGGCAATGGCAAATGTGAAAATTATGAATGAGAAAATTTGTAAACAAAAAATTCTTCCAGACAAAAAAGGTAGAAGTGACGATTAGACCATGTGATACTTTGTACATTCACAGTCCTATGACAGTTGTGATATCCACCCAAAACCAAAACTGGTATACGAGAAGCCGCCAAGTAACCAAAAAAGGTTTGAAAGTAGTGATATCATTCAACCAGGGAAAGGCTGCCAAGGTTGATCCTATTAGCCAAGTTAATCGCACCCACTAATACTTTGGACGTTAAATGAAAACTTGAAGATTGCTACCGCGAGTAGCAATGTTCTAGTTTTCATGTAACTTTCG
>JAHWFP010210285.1:37412-50396 GCA_023313725.1 Lithobius niger
TAGTTTTCATGTAACTTTCGAACTATTAGTAGGTGCGATCAACTTGGTTAATAGGATTAACCTTGGCGGCCATACCCTGGTTGAATGATATCACTACTTTCAAAGGCCTACCCTTTTTGGTTACTTGGCGGCTTCTCTTATACCAGTTTTGGTTTTGAGTGGATATTTTATACGCAACCGAATTGTCTCACTACCTGTATAATTTTGGAACCGAAATTTCGGGGACCGAATTGTCACGAATGCATTTGGATGGACTGAGAAAGCATCGCATTTTCTTCTGGCTTTCCCCTCCAACTCTGCCCTACCCATAAGATACAGACCAACTCTAAACCCATTGTACATACGTCTCATGAATGTAAACGACAACCAAATTTGTATTCTAGTTTTCTTTTTGTCAGTTACTTGCAATTGTAATTCGCGACAAACATTGTGGAGATGAACTCTTTACTTACGTCTGGTAATGAATGAAGCAATGTCTTTGATATTTGTACCGAAACCCGAAAAAAATAACAAGTTGTCCTAATTTGATGAGTGCGCTATAATTTTTAAGAATAACCATTGATGCCGTAATTGAATTGGGTGCGGTAATATGAAAACTAACAGATCAAATCACTGTATTTCCGTAAAAACGAGGCCCTAACTACAGAAATCACTATCAGAAAAAACCAGGGATTATTAAAAAATTATTAAAACATTAAGATGATGATGTTTCATGGTAACAGTATAACTATTTAAAGGTTATAAAAGCCCCGAGTAAAATTGCAATCCTAGGGCGACGCACATAGTCGGGCGTAAAGTATTAAATACACTGTACCTTTTTTTCTTTTACAAAATTTGTCTTAGATGCTCTTGCATCATATTGTCTTCTTCTGCATGTATTTTTGTCTTGGTCTGGTCCTGCGCCCCCGAGTCATTTTGCTTATAATGCTTGTCAGTGGAAAATGTCCAAGTCAAATACTGCCCCTCCCCCTTAACTTGCCCACGTTTTTACTGATCGCTTCCTCCTTACCAAGGGTTATCAGTCAAGGCAAGGGTTGGCTTATTACAGAATTAGGATGGGGCTTTAAGGCAATTAGGAAGAAAATACCTGACCTTGATAACGGTTACTGCTAGTTGATGAATTCTGGTGACATTTTTTTTCTTATACTCATTAATCAGTTAAGTAAATAAGAAAAATAAAATTTTTTTCTAAATCTGAACACCCGAATTTGGCGCCCCTGTTAGTCGTTTTGGGAGGGTCAGCCGCTCCCCCACCCCCTACCTCCTCCTATACGGCACGGCCCTGGGGGGGGGGGGGGGACAAAGTAAACTAAAAGTGGGGGGGTTTTTTACACCGGGGGGGGGGGGGGGGGGGGGGAAACAGGGCTCAAGTCAGCGTTTATAAAGCTTTAAATAGCTGAATTTCATGTAAGACTGACATTTTCCTTTATCCGAGTCTTTGGGCGTATGCCAGATTCTGTTCCTTAGTATACAAATTGTGCGAGGATGGGAGACGAGCGAAGGGAGACGACGCCAACGGAGCGAACAAAGCAAGCGATGTGGCTAGTTTGAATTACTCAGCAATATTGTGTCTCTATTTCTGGCGCCGTACGGTTGGAAGTGCGGCAACCCTCCAAAATACAGTCCACTTTTATACTTCCGATAACATAAATATTACACACATGCAGTGCCGATGTTATCACACTTTTCTTTAGTTTCGATTGCCAGGCAAATAATGGCACTTTTCACTTTCGTACGGCAATTATGGGCCCTACTTAACTGTCAGAAATACAAAAAGAACTATCATTTTATTAAGGGACTAACATACAGAACTACAATAAATTATAAAATTATAATTTATTGTAATTGATAATAAGAGAGAATTCGACATTTACGTTTTTAGTTCACTGTCTTGTTACTAGATGACATGCAGCCACTCATGCAACCGTGTAAACCTAACGACAATTTAGTATATTTGCGTTTTTTCTGAGTTTTATCTTTTTGCCTTTTAGAATCAAATATATGTAGTTTTTAGGGGCAAAAAAAGAAAAAAAATGTAATCATACAAATTAATTATTTTTAGTCGTTGGCTTGAAAATGGCGGCATCATAATAATTAATATAAAGAAGCTGCAAAGGGAAATCGCTGGATTAAAGATCCAAACACTTTCCTGAGTGACAGACAGGGACTCAAGCAAAACTTGTGAAAATTTGGCTTTTATTTTTCAGCCGTTCTTGCCATTACTCTATTACCAACCTAAGGAGACATAAAAAACGTGAAAAAAAAATGCAACAACAAATGCACAAGAGACTGGCTACTCTACGCCGCTATAGAGCAGTGACACAACGTAGTATTATTGTATATTACGGTACTCTATGCTGAAGCCAGTAGCAGGGTTAGCTGTAGGGGTCACTGGAGGGGGAAAAGAAGGGCCGTCTTTCTGAATCCAATGCTGTTAAAGCGGATTTCTTAGGCCTATAACGCGCGATTTTTGTCGATTTGTTGGCAGTTGCTGATATTTTTAAGCAAGTGGAATCTTGTCTTTTCCGATTACAACCTCGCAACAAAAGGGATTGGAGAAAACAACGTTTTTTCAAGCATATGAACTCCGTTCTCAAAGCACTGCCTTGACTAGAAGTGCCGTTGTTTAACCCTCCATTTTAATCTAGTGTTCCTTGCAGCTATCTGTCTTGTAGCCGATATGACGTCACATGACGCTGCTCTATACCAGTTCCCTGGATAATTCCTTCCGGTTTGCTTAGAATTTATTTTAATTTAATTAAATAGCTATATCGATGCATTCATTCATGACTGGTAAATTGTTTTTTAAGTTGTTGAGAGTACCGTGGTGGTTTGCTGCAATAGTATATGCTTCCAATTTGAAAAACAGTTGTTAATGTGCTTTCGCCTATGGACAACCAACGTATTCAAAATGACAAGCGTGTGTTTGAAAACATCACAATGGTGGGCTACAGCGTTAGATGGGTCAAGAGCACGGGTACCACTTGCTTAATCGATTTTACGGGTTCCAAGAGCTCTCGTAGTACGTAGGGGCCTGTCAAAATTATGGTTTTCTTGCAATCAAGACAAGGCACTGCGTAAACGCCACATACGAATGTGGTCTGTAACAGGATTCCAGATGGGTTCCCTCATATTGCGACATCCTACAATGGCGTCTTGAGTAAACTGATTTTTTTTTTAAATGGTAATTCTGTACGCGAAAGGGTTTTAGTCTTCTGTACAGCCGTACCGGCTGAAAAGACTATTGCAACTACTTTATCCGTCCGTCCGTCCCTCCGTCGCTTTTTTCAACTTCGCAACGGTACCAGGTAGAGATGACCACTGTTTACAACGTTAGATTCAGTATCAAAAGTTAGTTAAATAACATGACAAATTAAAACATCGTTACTTCCTTATAGCTAATAGACTTCTTCGACGTAACGAAATTAAATAATAACATTTCATCGTCGAATTGAAATCCTAAGGATTTGTGTTAACGCAGCCCTAAAAACAAAAACAATTTAGCTTCGTTTAAAAGAGTCTTGTTGCATGAATGAATAGGCTTACGGTTGAACCAAATTCTCCATTAGGCCTATCAGCTACTTCCGAAACTAAAACTGCCGTTAAAAAAATTAGGCCTAAAAATGAAAATTAAGCCTAAAATCACGTTACCATGGCAACGTCAAGATGCTACGAGTCGCTGCTGGCTTTCTCAACAGCGTCTCTCCTGTCCCTTCCCTACTACCACTGATCTATATAGGCTACGTTGAGCATTGCGTTGTAACACTGTAACTGTGTGCCATACTGTGTGAGGCACACCGTGTTGCCGAAATGAATAGGCTTACTGTATACAATCCAAATCTCCGTCAGTTGCCACTTACGAAATGAAAGTTGTAAATTAGGCCTAAACGCTGACAATTACACCTAAAATGTAAAATAAGCTTAAAAGCTAACTCATTTTTAACGGGCAATTCTGATGGTTACTGCTGTTAGATTATATAATAGAGATTGCAATGCGTGATAGAGAAGTGTGCCTCACTATTGGTAGTGTCAGAACTGTACAGAAGACTGGATGCGACTATGTAGTCACTCTAGCCGCTTGTTTTTTGTTTTTTTTGCCGCTTGTTTTTTTTTCCCGCTCACAGTCTGTCACACGAGTCTAGGCAACGGTAATAGGTTTTCATATGTATTTGTTTAAAGTGGAATGGGACACCGATTTGTTTCTTTTCTACACGAAGAGAAACGAAGCTGCATGTCAGAAGAAAGGTTGCCGGATGCTACGATGGGATTACATTTATTCATTTATCTTCGCCTAGGGATAAAGGAAAGACGTAACAGCGAAAAATATTACTGTAAAAAAAAAGGTGAGATAACGTTTACAGTATTCGAATCAAAAACGTCCTGGGGAAAATTAGTCGTCGTACACGAACCTGGAATATGACGCAAATTCGACGTACCTAATCATGTGCTACGTCGAGTGCAAACATGGCAAGGTTGAGTCAAAATTTCATTTTCGTCGTGCGAGTAATCACACACCAACGACCCTTGGCATTTTCGGGAAGAGAACGGCCGTGTGATGCCTTGTACTCATGTTGATTGTGACGTGTAAAAGATTCGAGGAATTTCCGATTGAAATTACCAAGCCAAATTGTCCCTCTCGCCTTCTGGCACCACGGCTGTTGCTGGGAGCACAACAAAACTCCAGGTACACATTACCGTATTCCAGCTCAGCCTCCACACAACCTGTGTACTGCTGGAACACAAGACTGTCTGGTAGGTTTACTGCCTCTTCACAAACTCTATACTGCACGTACACGATTAGTGTGAAGGCTGACCTGCGACACAGTCATATGTACTGGTATGCCTATATTCGTATATTCATAATGACGGCTCAACTCAAAGTTTGAGCTGGTACTTTGCTAAGTCAGGGTGAAGTCTGAGCCTAGCTCAGACTCAATTTGGTATACATAATGAAATCCAGGCTCAGACTTAGCAAAGTAACGCTTTGGCGTGAGTTTGAGCCTAGGTCACACTTAGCACAGCAGAGCTTTCAGGAATGCACGGAAACACAAATACACAAACAGGATTTCTTGAGTCGACTCACGTTTTGAGCATGAGCCACGACTTGGATTTGCCATTATGTAGTCGGCCTCTCAGTGAAGCCTGAGTTCGTGCTCAGCTCATGCTATGTTGTCATTGTGAATACCAAATTGTTATGCTGAGCTCGAGCTCATGCTCAGCTCACGCTGAGCCGTCATTATGAATTTGGCCCTAGAGTGTAAGAGTCATCTCGCCAATGCTGGGGCGCCACGGACGATCTGGGCACAGATCCGGTTTCGTTGGTTCGTATCCCAATCGCGCCATCTCAATGAAATAAAAGTCCATGTTACAGGCTTACCCACTTTTAAGACTGTATCATTTTAATTTTATAATAACTTACACTGTTTTGTGTGTATTGATTCATCTCTTGCTTTACCTTGTTATCTTCTTATCTTCTTGAGTGCACTCGTAAGAATAGTGTATGTACAACACAAAACGACAAGGTGTTTCTTGATAAAATTGTCCCCTTCATTCCACGAGCAGTGGAAAAGGACGGTAATTCGACTATTTCCTATTTGTAGTCGCAAAACAACTGAGTTGTAAGAGCATTTGTTGGTGAACTCACACGTACGCAAATACGAAATAATTCAGTACATTTGCGTATATGAAAGTCTTGCCCGCGTGAACCGGAAAGACCTTTCGGAGCCACGACTCTGCTATACTTTTTTTCCTTAATGAGAATAAAACCTACTAAAATTGGTCCAAAATACAATGGTCGCACAAGATTTCGGCATTAACTTCATCCCGTTCTCACGTGCTCGAAAGATTGAGGAAAGACAAGTCACGTGTCAAAGTCAAGGAACGCTATAATTTAAAAAGTTCGAAAAAGTCAAAATTAAAACATATATAGACGAATGTTTTGCAACCTGGCCAAAACAAGTATGCACGTGCAAGAACCAGACCTCTCATCTGCAAAATCAGGGTCGAAGTTAATCGAGGTTTGGCTGTTGAGAGGTCTGGGTCTTGTCTGCGCATACCCGTTCTAGCCAGGTATGCACATTCGACACAAAAGCTGGACTCAAAGCAAATGGCTGGAAAAGTGCTAAATAAGTACAGATGCAAACCTAATTACGTTGCTTTTTAGAGTTAAATGTTAGACTGCCTGAGCGGGAATTAAACCCACGACCTTTGAAACCAAAGCCCGCAGTTCTACCGCTCAGCCATACTGACACGGGCGGACACATAAGTCGTGTCAGTATAGCTGAGCAGTAGGACTTTGGTTTTTGGTGTCAAAGGCGGTGGGTTCAATTCCCACTCAGGCAGTCTAACATTTTAAGTTCAAAAGACAACGAAATAGGTTTGCATCTGTACATATTTAGCACTTTTCGAGCCATTTTGCTTTGAGTCCAGCTTTTGTGTCGAATGTGCATACCTGGATAGAACAGGTATGTGCAAAAATGACGCAGACCTCTCAACTGCAAATGCTGGTTTAAGTCCAAAAGGCAACGTAAATAGGTTTGCATCTGTACTTATTAATCGATAAAAAGCGGAGGATCACAGGGTCCTGGTCTTCCCAAAAATGCCTGAGGTGGCTGGAGTCAGGGTCGAACCCAGGACCTCTGTCACAAGAGATTGTCGTGCTAAGCGTCCGGCCACCTTGCCCCATTATTGTGTATATCATCACAAGTTTGGTGTTGCGACTGCATACACTCTAAAGCTGCACACTGTAGTACGCATCACTGTGTTCCAGTTTAGCCGCCACATGAATGTATACTCATTGTGTCTCTGAGAGACAAAAAGTACACAAAATATTTAATTCCAGTACACAAGTTGTGTGGCGGTTACACTGGTACACATTCACACTGTGTGGTATTTTCAGCGTTTGTTGTTTAAAGATGGAGTCATCCTACGCTTAAACTATAACGATCACACAGTTTTATAGTGTCTAGCATAAGCCTTCTTCTCTCCTCGACTTTATTGAAATTTCCTTCCTCGATGGCCTGTGATGAGGGAAGCTTAAGTCCTCTCCTATCCTCACAGCTTCTTCTGGCTGGTGATGAATAATATTCAGACGTTGCTTCTGGCCTTTCTCCCCATAAATATTCATGAAACGTCCTCCCTGGCCGGACCATCCCGAACCTCGACCAATTGTATCCCGAACGCTAAGCCGGTACGACGCCATTCACAGTCTGAGTGCGAGGTTGTGTCGCCTGATTGAGAGCACCCCATTAAGGCCAACCGCCATTCAGCGCCGTGATTAATTATTGTTGTCACGAGAAGCGGCGCAAGAAACCGGGCGGATGTCGCGCAAAACTCAAATCGGAAAACATCTCCCACCAGGCCCTGCCATCAGTCCAATCAATTGTTGCGTGGTGGTCTGTTGTAAAATAAAAATGTTTTTGGCTATTCTGGTTTGCGAGTGTGTACGGTTGTACGCTACAAGCCACATTATAAGTTGGGTATCAAATCAAAACTTTATGCCCGTTGCATTGCGCTGTCTCTGTGGAGTGTCGTGAATGCATATGATTGGCACCTCTGGCGAAAAGCCGGCTAAGTCTTCCTCCCTCCCCATCATTACCGCCATCACTACATCACCACTGCGAATTGGAATTCTTAAAAAAATATCGATAATATTTTGATCACTGCACCTGTGAGTGAACTGCGTTTAAAAGACAAGTGGCACTAAGGAAAAGAAAGAAATGTTCGAAAAAACGTCCTTTCCAGCTGTTCAAAGTCTTTTCGTGATAGAGCGGGACACCTTTGCTCGAAATTTCTACAGGCCACAGTCGATAATAATAATTAGCGGGCCGTAGAATGGCCTATAACGGACACCAAATTGGAAAATGTGGTTGCACTTTTGTTGTCTGGGTGGATCCCAAAGGAATGGTCGATTGGAATGAAATTTGCTACATAACTTGAAAAACCTCTGAAGTGTTGTTTAGCTCGAATTTGCTATAAATCGATCAATTACTGCGGAAGAAATTAGACTTTTTTTCGAATTCTTCCATCTAACACCCACCGTAGTAAATTTGGAATATATGAACAAATAAAGAATTTTGACGAAGCATAATCACCGTGCTGCTGCTAACTGAACTTTAAAAACTACGGCAAATTAAAACATCAATGGATCCTTATAGCACCGACGTTTTAAACCTTTTTCGGTGTAACTCAACGAAATAATAACAATTGATCATCGCATTTAACCAATACAGTAGGACAGGCAACTATAAAAAAAACCATAGGATTCCGTCAAAAGTAGACATTAGCTTCATTTGAAAAAAAAACATGCATGGAGGAATTCCCTTCAACATAGCGACGAAAGTGGCGTTTACACTACCAATGAGAATCCCAAATAAGAAACTCGAAATTGCCGTATCATAGCGAAGCGCCTTACATAAAACGAAAGTATATGACGTGTTTTTACCACAAAATGAAAACAGTAACATGCCTGCATCTAAGTTTTAAGAATCATCGTTTCTATGGCAACGTGAAGTCTCGACACCGTGTAACATGAATGAACAGGTCTATTCTCTAACACTATTCTCTGCAGCTGCATGCTACTTAAGAAATGAAAACGGCAGCTAAAAATTACGCCTAAAAGCTAACACCTTTTGACCTGCAATTGTTATAGTTACCACTTTTATATTATAACAGAGATCACTGTGGCAGTGCATGATAGAGGTGTGCACCCCAACGTTGTCAAGTTTTATACCAGCGGCAGTATTGTCTACTTTTTGAATGGTTTGATCATCATTAAAACTATCATTACTGATGATTGTTTGACTTGTAGTTAAGTACTTTCTTTTTAATCTAGATACACACTAATGTGTCGCGCCAAGTTAGGCAACAATCATCACAACAAACATCACACCAGTTCAATTGTCGAGGTTGTAAACCATTGTAGCGCGGCGCCATAGCGTCAGTGTATCTTGAAGCATAGTTGGGCACATTTCAGGTAGCCTACTGGGGGAAAATAATAATGCGATACAAAAAGCTTAAATTGTGTTGAAATCGAAAGCAATGACCCACCTGACAAAAATTAACTCGTGTAGGAATGCCAGCTAAGCTGCTTTCAATGCAAAATAGCTAGCTAATTCGCTCATCCCCATGTTAAATCCCATACGGTGATTATTCATCGATACCGAGCTAACGGGGAGGCTTCCAGCTATGAATAGGACGAATGGATGCAGTACAATACGAACTTAACTTCATATCTTTTATGGTTTGGAACCTGGGGGCGTAACAGGGATGGCGTTGGAGGGCGCGCAAGTACGAAAATATTGTTGTAACCATTGTTAGTATTGTCGGCATCGTCTCTCATACTTGGGTGGGTGACCGCCTGGGAATCTGGCTGTTGCAGACATAGGGCCTTAGGGCTTCGGGCAGATGACCAGGAGTGGTTAACGCTCGTTAAACCCTTCCCTTCGTCTCTCATTGGACGGCCAAAGTTCGGACAATGAGAACGTCAATACTGACGTACGTGCCTACACACACTAGTGCATCACGATAAATCTAAACAACGTTGCAAAGAAATTGTATTCACGTCCAATTCACGAAAAGTAAACCAATTGTAAAAACAAAGCAAAATAAACAAAGCCAAAAACTGGTAAAAAGGCCACTAAGTTGAGAGTGGTTCGGCCCTTCAAAGGAGTGATATCAACACTCCAAAACTAACTAAATATTGTAATAAAAATTACAACAAAATTAAAACCAAACCAAAAACCCATAAAGAGGTGACTAAGTTGAGAATGGTTCGGCCTATAGGCAAAAGGTAGTAGCAAATTGTTGAAAACCAATTTCTTGTTGACTTGGCACTTTATAGTACACATCTGCACAGTAGTGGAGTTGCGCCAATACACAATTTTAAAAAAGGAGTGATATCGTATCAAAAACCAAAACTAGTAAAAGGGCCATCCAAGTTCCGAATGGTTCGGCCCTTCAAAGGAATGATATCAACACACCAAAACATTCGCCAACTTAATCGCACCGAATAATACTTCGGACGTTAAATGAAAACTTGAACATTACTACCGAAAGTAGCAACCGAGTGCCGAGTGCCGAGTGCCGAGTGCCGAGTGCCGAGTGAGTATTCCACACATACTTTTAAGGAGCATTAACAAATAGGCTACGGTAAAGTCATTAAAAAAACACTAAATATAATTTAGAAATAAACTTATGTTCGCTCAGCCTACACTAGAGCAAAAGCGTGTTTCCTGGAGTATATATAGCACAGGACTGAATACGAGACTTATAAGTCGTCTGTAAATTAAGTGTGAAAAACGTAACTTTATAATTGCAACAAATTTCATATAAAGTTTTACAAAATAAAAATTAAAAAAAGTTAGATACAGTAAGTTAAAAGCATATGGGATTACATAACGTTGGCTTCTCTTACTGTAAGAATTTCGCCACGATGGAACTTTGAGCCGTGCAGAGGACGATCTTATATTTCTCCATTCTGTGTATTTGTGGCCTTAGGTCACCACTGAGAAGGTTGAACAGCTACTAAGTGCGGCTACAGCCAGTAGCCAGGGTCCGCCCCAGTAGCGCATCGATTAGAGTGCCCGGGTACTAAGCAGGAAGCCCTGGGTTCGTGAGCCAGTTGTGACACTTGACTTTCGTTCTTTCTCAGAATACTGGCATCTTGTATTCACAAAAGGCCAGCCTTTAAAGTGACACTATCACCGATTGAAATGCGAACGAAAATACCGTGGCGCCATCTAGCGATATTGATATTGTTAACCTTTGTAGCTTGCTCCCAGGTGCACGAGGACGAACCAAATTTTCACTCAATAATTAAGGATGTCGTGGCTTGTTTGTTTCGTTAAAAGAAATGCCGTTATGCATTCCTTCACTTGGTGCTAGCAAACGCTAGATGGTACTACACAGCGCTAGATGTTGTCAGAATTCGTCTGCTTTCAATCGGTGATAGTGCCACTTTAATGCAGACTGTATCCTTCGTTGGCCCTTTATCTTGTGATTAATTCTTTATTAATTTTATTGGTTGCTTACGTCATCTAAAATTATCCAATGGTATCTATTGTCAAACATCAAGCATAAATTTATATATTGTATAGGCTGTTCCGTAGTGTTCATATTTCTATTTTTGAAGCTTTTGTTTACAGCCAACTTGAAAATAATGTTGCTTTATTTTTTTATAGTAGGAAACAGGTTTTGGGCATACTGTAAGTGGAATGAACAGAACGCAAATATAAATTTAAAAGAAATTTTTGTTTGCTCCGCCTACAATATGTCCGAAGCCTGTTTCCTGTTATATCAACGTATAAACAGAAAAAGCAAGGTCAGTTTGCAACCCGTGCAAACAAACACTTCAAAATAGAAATATGAACACTATGAAATAAAATATTCAATATAAAAATTGAAGCTTAATATTTAACGATAGGTAGGTACCATTTGGTAATTTTATGTAACGTAAGCACCAGTAAAGTTAATCAAAATTAATTAAATTAACTAATTTTAAGTCCATAAAATAAACATAAACAAAAATTGTAAATAGTGTTTATTTTATGACTTTACCGTATTTGTTAATATTCCTTAAAAATCCGGGTTCAATACTCGCCTTTTTGCCTCTTGGTGTGAGGTACTGAAGTTCTGCATTGGCCTTTCTCATATTTACCTTTTTTTTCTAAAAAAAAAAAATTAGGCCTAAACTAGGAATTATCATTTATTTTAAAAGGCTTTCGTTTGCTCCCGCATTTAGTTTCTGTTTCGTTATTTGTTGCCTCTTTCCGCGTCCGATATGCGGGCCATTAGCCGCCGCTAGATCGATCTACGTAAATAAATGTACGAGAATGATGACTCCTAAACTAAACGTTACACTAATGTAAAAACCGACGCAGCTATTTCTGGGCATGTATGGTTCGCTTGTAAAAGGGGATGAATATGCGACGACGTCATCCGGTGAGTCATCTGTAAACTTATACGTGCAACAACCTATAGTACCTATAGTACCTATAGTAGTAAGGCGTATGATACGACGTGGCGTTATGGGATTCTCCGTAATCTCTATAACTATGGCTTGAGGGGACAGATGTCACTGTTGCTTTCTGCTTACCTCTCAGGCCGTTCTTTTCGCGTTCGTGTCGGGGCGACTCTTTCCCGCCCGTTTGTCTTGGAGAATGGTGTGCCTCAAGGAGGTGTTCTTAGTGTCGTCTTGTTTGCTATAGGGATCAACCCCATTGCTCAGCAAGCTGCTGTTCCCCAGTCATTGTTTGTCGATGACTTCGGCCTGCGCTTTCGGGCAGCTCGCATGCAGACCTGCGAGCGGCAGCTACAGCTGGCAATTAACAAAGTCCAGACCTGGGCGGTAAGTAATGGTTTCCGGTTTTCTCCGGACAAGACTGTGTGCATCCACTTTTGCCGCCAACGAACACTGCACCCGGATCCTTGCCTGTACTTGGGACAGGCACAAATTCCTGTTGTCCCACAGGCACGTTTCCTGGGTCTGGTGTTCGATTCCAGGTTGTCTTGGCTTCCACACTTACGTCAGCTTAAAGACAAGGCTTTGCGGGCGCTTAACATCTTGCAGGTCCTGTCGGGCACTTCATGGGGTGCCGATCGCGCTGCCATGTTGCGCCTCTACCGAGCCCTTGTCCGCAGCAAGCTTGATTATGCGTGTATGGTCTATGATTCGGCTAGTGACTCCACTCTCCGGATGTTGGACACTGTGCATCACAGTGGCCTGCGTGTGGCGACTGGGGCTTTTCGAACTTCTCCAGTGGTCAGCCTCTATGCTGAGGCCTCGGAGCCACCTTTGGCCATTCGTCGGCGACAGCTTGCCATTCAGTATGCTGTGCGTTTGCGTGCTGTGCAATCCAGTCCTGCTTGGTCCATGGTTTTTGGGCCAGACTTGCGAGTCGGTAGACGCAGGGTGGGTAAGGGTGATTTCCGCGATAGGCTCCAGCAGTCCTGTCAGGAGATAGCCTTTGAAATGCCCACCGTCTT